>CM036534.1:6259621-6409547 GCA_020745685.1 Tautogolabrus adspersus | reverse complement strand
ATCTGGTCATGTATTGACTGCCGCTGCTCTTAAGGGGCTTCAACACACCAGAATCCTCTTGATGGGACTCCCACTGCTATGGATTGCCAACTTTTTCAGTAAGAAATTAGGGACAAAAGATTTAGTTTGGAGCTCAGTGCCACAGCAGTGTATGATGTGTGAATGTAGTGTATGACCACCAGGATGCTGCTGTGCTGACGTTAGCGTTACTTTGTCTTGTTGTCGGCTGTTTCACATGAAGTAATGAGTAACGAGTGCTTTTAAATGTCAGTAATTGTAACAGCGTTTTTGAATCTGGAAAGTTACTAATTCATTACTAGTTCCCACAAATAGTAGTGGTGTTACAGCAACAAACAGTGATAAGCACAAACTGTGTATTTGATCTGTATAGTTTTACTAAAACTGTACTATTAAGAGTTTTTTTCTTCCTCCTTAACTTACAAATGATACCACAGATCTCCTCTGAGAATACTTTAGGACATTTTATCACAGAGCGTGAAGTGTGAAGAGTGTATGTTGCACATTCTGTCATTTAAAGATGAAATGATTGATGTGGAAATAAATGATTCCACTTTTAACTCAGGTTAGAACAGATTGTAGCCGCATACTGATGGCGTCCAAACTGCTCCAACATGCATTCAGTGTGCTTATGTCTGCACATCCGCTGGTCACCCTCACTGCTCTGTTTATTAAAAATGATGAACTTTAACAACAAGGAAAAGCATGCACACTAAGAAACCAATCTAAGTGGACTGAGCTAGAAATGTAAGCCTCTGTTGATAATTAGCATGCTATTGATCAAGGATGACTCACATCAGAGTCGTTAGCTGAGTCGTTACCACCCCCAGTCGTCTGTGGGTCGTTGGAGTCACATGTTCCAAGGTGGGACTGGGGCTTCAGTTGTTTTGGGAGAGAATTCAAACAGCATTGTAGGTTGGTGAAAAATGGTGTCTCAGACCACCACCTCGGTTAAGAGATGGTTTTTCCACCTTGACATAGATGGCTTCTTTAACACCACTATTTAAACCAATGTTCTTCCCTGTCCAGGATACATACCTTGCCATCTTCAAAGTAGTGTCCATTGTCCTTCAGATGTAAATGGACTGCAGAATCCTGTCCTGAAGAGCTGGCTCTCCTATACTGTGCAATGTGATTGTGTAGTAGTGCTTTAGTCTATCCAATGTATAAATCCCTGCACTCCTCTTCACACTGGATATCATAAACAGCATTACTTTGTTTATGCCTGGGAGTTTTGTCCTTGGGGTGGACCAACTTCTGCCTCAAGGTGTTGGAGGGTTTGTGTGTCTGTGGAGTGTTGTGTTGGTTTCAAAGTGGTGTTAAAGAAGCCACCTATGTCAAGGTGGAAAAACATCTCTTAACCGAGTTATTGCTTTGTTAAAGTAACTATAGTGACTTGGGAGATCTTCAATCTTAATGCTAATGTTCACAATGTTGCTGAGACAGAATTGAGCTGTGACAACTCGCACACTTCAAATAACGTCATTTTCAATTCCACCAATTCTCTAAAGGCAACAGACTCAACAGTTCATATGAAGCACGTCGCCATCAACATACCTGTCTCATAAATGTCTACCTTTTCTCCTTTACACCTTCCTTCACATAAACATTCGAAGAATCAGAGGAAATAAAGAAGAACTAATCAATCTACTCAATGATAAAAACATCTCTGTTGCAGATGTTGCCTCTGTTTATTTCTAAAAAGGTAGCAAGAGAGGTTGAAAGGGACTTATCACAGTTCATTTGGCAAAAGAAAAAACCCAGGTTGAGTATGAAAACTTTACAGCTCCCAAGAGACAGGGGAGGTCTAGCATTCCCTTATATTATATTATACAATTGGGCCTGTCATAGCAGATTCATTTATGAATGGGTTCACTGCTATTTAAAGGGAATAGAGGACCCACCTGAATCTTGGGCTTGTGTCCCTTTTAGATTACTTGGGGAACTCATTAGT
This sequence comes from Tautogolabrus adspersus, assembly GCA_020745685.1. Taxonomy (NCBI): domain Eukaryota; kingdom Metazoa; phylum Chordata; class Actinopteri; order Labriformes; family Labridae; genus Tautogolabrus; species Tautogolabrus adspersus. Next base: position 6,407,575 of record CM036534.1, on the reverse strand, counting down.
AAAAAAAACTGCCCTTCCCAAAGTAAGGGACAATCCAATACTTATAGGCTCTATTAAGATCTGGCATGACATGCATAGGTTTGTAGGCAGAAAGGGTGTCTTTTCCTATTTGACCCCACTTATGGGTAACAGGGACTTCCTACCTGGTGTTGAAAATGTTGTATTCTGCTCTTGGCGGGAAAGGGGAGTGAGAGTGATTGGAGATTTGTTTGATGATAGTAATGTCCTCATGTCCTTTCAACAAGCACAGAACAGATTTGGACTTCCACAAAAAGATTTTTTTGCTTATCTTCAAGTCTGTCACTATATCACTACAAATTTCAAGCCAACTCAAACAGAAACACTGAAGGGACTAATTGATAAGTTCATAATTAATTTTAAATTGAATAAAGGTCTTATCACACACTTTTATAGTAGTCTTCAGAGTTGTAACCAACACAATGTTGATGGGCTGGTGAAACGATGGGAGGAGGACCTTCAAAGTGTATATGATGAAGATGCTTGGGAGGGATGTATTCGGACCACTCACTCTCTGTTTCTCAGCAATAAATTTAAGGAAATACAATATAGAATACTTCATAGACAGCACAGGACACCTAATGTTATGAACAAAATTGACCCTAGTAGATCACCATTGTGCCTCAAATGTAAGTTAACAAGGGGGACATATATACACTGCTTCTGGAGCTGTCCAAGAATATCAAAGTTCTGGTCATGTGTATCTAAGGAAGTGACAGCAATATTTAAACACAGCATATGTAAAGATCCGGGCCAGTTTCTATTGGGGCTGCCACCTTTGAATAGAGTTATGGATGTGAAAAGATCAAAATTACTCAATAAACTCTTATTTTTGGCCAGAAAATGTATATTATTTAATTGGATTAGTGAGAAACCTCCCACTGTAACTCAGTGGTACAAAGACATTTTTAGAGTTTTTCCTATGGAAAGACTAAGTGCCAAATTAAAGGGAAATGATGACATTTTTATGGACATATGGCGGCCTCTAATGGATTACCTGCCTAAGGATCTAAGTGAAATAATCCAGAGGGGTAACATTGGTTTAGAAGGTGCCAGACTGAGCTGCCCGGTGATAAGAAATATTTCTCAACGGGTACAGGGACACATATTTGTTGTTTTGTTGATACGTTATTTGTTTTTGTTTTTTGGTTTGTGGGTTTTTTTTTTTCTTTTTTTTTTTTTTCTTTATGTTTTATTCTTTTCTTTTCATTTTCTACATTATTTGAATTTTGCTTTTTTATTTTCTCTCCTAGCTCAGACCACTGCTTAAAGATGTATGCTTATATGCATTGTTGATATGTAAAGTTTGAAAATAAAATAAAATCTAATTATTAAAAAAAACAAAAAACATCTCTGTTGCCTCCATAAACGAAACACTCCTATCCAACAAATCTCACATCAGAATTCCAGGTTACAACATCATCAGAAAAGAACGCCAAACAGGACATGGAGGAGGAGTCGCCATCTTAATCAAAAATCCCATTGAATACAAACAGATTTTGGACTCTCATCACAAGAACTCAACGGAAATGAATATGTTGCAATAAAAATCAAAATCCATTCACATCATCCCATCACAGTCACTAGCATCTACTGTCCCCCTGGAATAAAACCATCAGCTCCTCTGCTCAAAGCCACCTCCAACCCCAGGTGGTGGTGGTCTGAGACACCATCTTTCACCAAACTACAATGCTGTTTTGAATTCTCTCCCAAAACAACTGAAGCCCCAGTCCCACCTTGGAACATGTGACTCCAACGACCCACAGACGACTGGGGGTGGTAACGACTCAGCTAACGACTCTGATGTGAGTCATCCTTGACCATTAGCATGCTAATGATTCACAGAGGCTTAAATTTCTAGCTCCGTCCACCAGATAGTTTAGAACTGAAGAAGCCTTTCGGAGGAGAGGTGAAACGTCTTGAAGATCTTCAACCAGTCCAGTTGCCTTTGGAACAAGCTTTGAATTAAGTCATCACCAAAGACCTCAAGAGTCAATAAAAAAATAACAATTTAAAGCTTCAAATGTGGAGCAGGATTTAACTAAGGCTCAACTTTAACTTCAGTTCTCAGGAAGTGAAACTCAGACAGTCGTTGTCACTGAGAGGAGAAATGGCGCAGAAAGGAGTTCAGCTGGACCGGGAAATCTTCTCTTGTTCGATCTGTCTGGATCTACTGAAGGATCCGGTGACTGTTCCCTGTGGACACAGCTACTGCATGAACTGTATTAAAACCCACTGGGAGAAAGAGGAGAAGAAAATCTACAGCTGCCCTCAGTGTCGGCAGACCTTCCCAGCGAGGCCTGTCCTGTTGAAAAACACCATGTTGGCAGTTTTAGTGGAGGAGCTGAAGAAGACTGGACTTAAAGCTGCTCCTGCTGATCACTGCTATGCTGGACCTGAAGATGTGGCCTGTGATTTCTGCATCAAGAGAAAACTGAAAGCTCAAAGGTTCTGTCTGCAATGTCTGGCTTCTTACTGTGAGAAACACCTGCAGCCTCATTACAAATCACCTACATTTAAAAAACACAAGCTGGTGGAGCCCTCCAAGAAGCTCCAGGAGAACATCTGCTCTCGTCATGATGAGGTGATGAAGATGTTCTGCCGCACTGATCAGCAGTCTATCTGTTATCTCTGCTCTGTGGAGGAACATAAAGGTCACGACACAGTCTCAGCTGCAGCAGAGAGGACCGAGAAGCAGAGAGAGCTGGAGGTGAGTCGACAAAACATCCAGCAGAGGATCCAGGACAGAGAGAAAGATGTGAAGCTGCTTCAACAGGAGGTGAAGGCTATCAATGGCTCTGCTGATAAAGCAGTAGAGGGCAGTGAGAAGACCTTCACTGAGCTGATCCGTCTTGTGGAGAAAAGACGCTCTGATGTGAAGCAGCAGGTCGGATCCCAGCAGCAAACTGAAGTGAGTCGAGTCAAAGAGCTTCAGGAGAAGCTGGAGCAGGAGATCACTGAGCTGAAGAGGAGAGACGCTGAACTGGAGAAGCTCTCACACACAAAGGACCACAACCAGTTTCTACACGACTACCCCTCACTGTCACCACTCTGTGAATCTACACACTCATCCAGCATCAATATCCGTCCTCTGAGGTTCTTTGAGGATGTGACAGCAGCTGTGTCAGAAGTCAGAGATAAACTAGAGGATGTCCTGAGAGAGAAATGGACAAACATCTCACAGAGAGTGACTGAAGTGGATGTTTTACTGTCACAACCAGAGCCCAAGACCAGAGCTGACTTCTTACAATATTCATGTGACATCACACTGGATCCAAACACAGCAAACACACGGCTGTTATTATCTGATGGAAACAGAAAAGTAACAAACACTGATCAACAACAGTCTTATTCTAGTCACCCAGACAGATTCATTGAATATGAACAGGTCCTGAGTCCAGAGAGTCTGACTGGACGTTGTTACTGGGAGGTAAAGTGGAGAGGAATAGGAATTAGTGCAGCAGTCGCATACAAGAATATCAGCAGATCAGGAGCCGGTATAACTGGATTTGGATTCAATGACAAATCTTGGACGTTAGATTGTGACAAAAAACAGTTATAACTTTTGGTACAACGATGTCCCCACTCCTGTCTCAGGTCCTCAGTCCTCCAGAGTAGGAGTGTACCTGGATCACAGAGCAGGTATTCTGTCCTTCTACAGCATCTCTGAAACCATGACTCTCCTCCACAGAGTCCAGACCACATTCACTCTGCCTCTACATGCTGGACTTTGGATTTATCCTGGATGTAGTGCTGAGTTGTGTAAAGTGAAATAGACAGAAGTCATTTAAAGGAACAGTGGGTTAAACTTGAATCCTTCAACTTGATCATTATTCATGTTTGTTGCTGAGAGCTGATTGTGGTTACATTGTTCACCTGTCAATCAAACTTTGTGGGCGGTACTTTGACATCTTCTCACTTGTCCTGTAAATGTTTGAGTCTCTTTAAATAACTCTCTTTAGCTGTTTCTGTTTAGTCACAGAGGCTTTACTGCTCATGAGGATTTTTGTTCAGCTGACTGACGTTTTCTCTGCATGAACATTTCAACTTTTCTTCACTTTAAATGTGTTTACAATGAGTACTGATTGTTTTTGTTCTCATTAAAGGGTCTGAAGAGAGAAAGCACCAGGCCTTTTCTTTCATGTAGATATTATGTTTTCACCACTTTGTACATTTGATTTAGAAACATCTCAAATGACATTTATAGAATGATTTCTTCTTGCAGAATGAATTTTGTTGTTTCAACTTAAATGGATTAAAAATGTACTCTGAAGTATGAAATCAATGAGATCATTATTATTTTCTCTTTCAAAGCTGAGATTCTGATCAAACAAACTGATTGTGTGGATGAAGTGAATCTGTTCATGAAATCATTAATGACAGACATTTTACAGACTTTACTGCTCTGATGTTTGAAACTTTTACATCCTGAATAAACAAACAGAAACAGGAAGTGTTTTCTTCTCATCATTTTGACTTTTATTTCATTATTTGACTGTTAACTGAAGTTATTACGAGTAGAAGTAGTAAGTATTAGGGCCACATTGAGGTGATTTTTTAAATTGATTTTGTGATTAAAGGCACATTTAAGAGAATAAACTCGTACATTTATGAGAAAAAGTTGTCAGAGAATAAAGTCATACATTTATGAGATGAATGTTGTTATTTTAGTCAATAGTTATTTCAGAAGAGCAGCAGCCGTCTGTTCAAAAATGACAAACGTGTGAAGTTATACTTCAGTTAATGTTTCACAAAGAAGGAAATACTTCCTGGTGTATTCTGTAACACAGATTGAGTATTAACTGACCTGCTCTAAAACAACAGTTTGACGAGGTCTCAACATATCAGATGAGTTGAAGTATCAGTATCAGGACCCTGAAAAGATACTGTAAGAAACTGGGGCTTTTCTGAACAAAGAACCACACTGACTTGGAGGAAATTGTCTCTTTATAGGCAGAGGAAATGTCTTTGAGGTTTCCTCTTTCATCCTTTTCACTCAGGAGGATGGCTGCTCTTCTGATACAACCTTTCACAATAATCATTTCAACCATAGCTTCCTTTAATTGATTTACGAATTTCATACCGTTAAATAATGAGTTTATTTTTGTAAATGTACGTCTTGAATCTCTAACATTTAGAAAAAACATTTTTTAAAGTGTTCCTAATAATCCGTCTTAAACGTGCAGTATGTAAAATCCGCCGCTAGGGGGCTCTCAATTAAAACAATAACAAAAGATGACGTCGAGGCTCGCGTTGTGACATGGGAGTGAAAACGAGCGAATCAATATGAACGGGCGAAACCGACCTGAGAAAGACAATATGTGTACTGACGATGTATCCAAGTATAGATAGATAGATAGATAGATAGATAGATAGATAGATAGATAGATAGATAGATAGATAGATAGATAGATAGATAGATAGATAGATAGATAGATAGATAGATAGATGTACTTTATTGATCCCAAAGTGGGAAATTGTGGCGTTACAGCAGCAGGTTATCAAACACATAATGTTAGTAACTAAAACAATATAATATTAAATACAAAGTGAATAAGCACTAGAATCTAAGAATAACAAAAAATAGGATTCAGAAGAAATATATACATCCAGGATTTAACTAAACATTACAACTAGTCTAGAATGTGAAAAATTAGATGCAACATTTGTAAGTCATGTTTAGCTGAATGTAAACATACTGTAGTGAAACAATGTGGGGGAATGGTCATTAACTGCCTGTGGACATTTGTGGGGATCTGAGAACTATTGAACTGATGAGCTGATGACTCTCACCTGTGTGGGGAGTTGGGAAGCGCAACGCGTGTTTTGAAGAAGGGGATTGAATGGCCGGCACGGGAGCAGAACGGACGGAACGGCTGTTGCTCGGGGCTGTGGCTGTGGCATTATAAACGAAAAGGGGATACGTGTGCTGTCCGCGACTTCTAGTGTTGCGGCAGTGAAGATAGTTAGATAGGAGAGTTGTTCCTGCGACAGGAGGGGGGGGACTGGAAGCCTCCTTTAGGTAGCGAGGGACTGGGGGGATTAGGTGCCTTTGCCGAGCCCGCTAGACTGTTCTGATTACAGCTCACACATCACTGACGCTGCATGCAGCTTCCTATCGCCGCGACTGTGTGGCAGGCTGACTCTACGGTACTTCCGGATTCTACGGGAGGTTCTATGCTCGTGCCCCACGGGGGGGTCTCGTCGCCAGACCGGGCGAGTTAAGTCAATTATCTTTTTCATGTTTATGTTGTATTTTGTTTTGTTTTGTTTTGTTTTGTGTTGTCTCAATTAAGTTTTGCGTACATGTTATTTAGTCCTAAATTTAATAATTGATGAGCTAACACCTGGTCTGACTGGGTCTTAATTGAGGGTGACGCTGTGGCCAAGGCCGCCCTCTGCCTCCCCCTATGGTTTGAAGTGGTTTTGACCTCCTGATAGTGTGAAGTGGTTCTTAGTGGTGGGCGTGCATGCAGCCACCCCTTTCCGTTGTTGTGCTGTGCAATGATTGCTGTGTGTTAGTGTGCAGTGTCTCTTAAGGGTGTGTTTATTCTCAGTGCTGTGGTTTTAGGGTTGCAGGGTGGCCCCCTTGGGGTTGGGTTACTTCAGCGGGCCCCTTTTTTTATCCCAGGATTTGTAGCCATCGTTTTAATGAAATAATATTGTTAAATAAAGTCTATATTTCTATTACCCGAAGTGTGGTGTGAACTTCTCTTGCCTCTGACACCGGACCAGACCGGATTAACAAAGGTGGTGGCAGCTACAATCTAACCCTTATCTAAAATTATTACAATACTTTCCAGGAGGTAGATGAACATGTGTAATAAACAGTGATAACAGTAGTAAAAGAGCAGTATAGATATAAAGAGCTGTGCAAATTCTGAGCTGTGCAATCAATGATACCTATATTAAAGTGCAGGAGTGTAGACATATATCATCTGAAACTATTGACTATAATGATGAGTAGGCAAGACAAATGAAGTGAACTATAGTGCAGGGATCATTTGTTAACTTTACATGAGCAGAACAGGTTACAATATGAAGAGACAGAGATGATCATGATGACAGTTCTCTGCTTGCAAGAGGTGAGCTGTTGTACAGGGCTATGGCTTTCGGTAGGAAAGACTTCCTGTACCTGTCCTTGTGACAGCGGAGTTGGATCAGTCTGTTAGAGAAGCTGCTCCGCTGTCTGTCCAGTAGGTGGTGCAGAGGGTGATCAGGATTATCCATAATGGATAACAGTTTGTTCAGAGTCCTCTTCTCTGTCACCACTACAAAAGAGTCCAGCTTGCAGCCTATCACAGAGCAGGCTTTCTTAATGAGTTTGTCCAGTCTCTTAATGTCACCGGCTCCAGAACTGCTCCCCCAACAGACCACAGCAGAGTACAGTGCACTGGCTACAACAGACTGATAGAAGATCTCCAACATCTTGCTGCACACGTTGAAGGATCTCAGCTTCCTCAGAAAGTAGAGTCTGCTCATCCCCTTCTTGTACACAGCCTGAGTGTTGGCTTTCCAGTTCAGTCTGTTGTCCATGTTGACACCCAGGTACTTGTACTCCTCAACCACAGTCACATCCTCTCCCAGGATACACAGCGTCTGTGGCACTGTCCTCTTCCTTCTAAAGTCAATCACCATCTCTCTGGTCTTGTCCAAGTTCAGAATCAGGTGATTTCTTCCTGTCCACTCCACAAAGTTGTCCACCAGCATCCTGTACTCCTGTTCCTGCCCATCACTTATACACCCTACCACTGCAGAATCATCCGAAAATTTCTGCAGATGGCATGACCTGGAGTTGTACTGAAAGTCAGAGGTGTACAAGGTGAAAAGGAAAGGAGACAGCACAGTCCCCTGTGGAGCTCCTGTACTACTCTCCACCATTCCAGACTGAACACTGCCAAGTCGGACAAACTGTGGTCTGTCTGTCAGGTAGTCAGTAATCCAGGAGGTGATGGACGAGTCCACACCCATCACCTGCAGCTTCTCTTCCAGCAGTTGTGGCTGGATGGTGTTGAATGCACTGGAGAAATCAAAGAAGGTGATTCTCACAGTGCAGCCATTTCCCTCCAGATGTGAGTGAGCACGCTGCAGCAGGTAGATGATGGCGTCGTCCACTCCCAGGTGTGGCTGGTAGGCAAACTGTAGAGGGTCAAGGGATGGTTTCACCTTTGGCCTGAGGTGGGTCAAGACAAGCCTCTCCAGCACCTTCATCACATGAGATGTAAGAGCATCTGGTCGATAGTCTTTGAGGTCAGATGGTGTCGTCTTCTTCGGGACCGGGACCAGGCAGGACGTTTTCCACAGCACAGGTATCCTCTCCTGACTCAGACTCAGGTTGAAGAGGTGTTGCAGAATCACAGACAGCTGGCTGGCGCAGGTCTTCAGAACCCTTGGGCTAATGCCGTCAGGGCCTGGAGCCTTGCCAAGGTGTAGTTTCTCCAGCTGTCTCTTTACCTGGCCAGTTGTTAGAGTCAGGCGGGAGATGGTGCCGTTCACCTCAGGGGGGGAAGTGCCCCCCAGTGGTGCGGGGCCAGGGCCATAGTCCAAAGAGTTAACCATGGGGGGTTGAGGGGGGGAGGGAGAAAGCAAGGATTCACATAATTCACATGACGTTTTTATATCAAGCTTCCTTTCAATTGATTTACGAATTTCAAACCGTTAAATAACGAGTTTATTCTCTTAAATGTACGTCTTTTATCTCCAACATGAAAAAACATGTTTTAAAGTGGTCCTAATAATCCGTCTTAAGTTACTTTGATCTGAAAACTTCAACTTTTAAAATCACAATTTTGACTTTGATCTCAATATTTTGACTTTTCATAAAATGAAGACATTTTAATCTCCTAATTTGACATTTTATCTCATTATTTAGATTTATTATCTCATAATTATGATTTGTAAAGTCATAATAACATTTTTATGTCATGTTTTTCCTCATAATAACTAGTTAAGAGAAGTATTTTTATCATCAATGCTTAGCTTTCATAGTGTTGTTATTTTGCTGGTGGAAACGTTTTTTCATATAGGCTAAGTGATGTTTATAACGCTTTTATTTTCCACATCACTGGTCAGCATGTTTCCCTTTTCTTCAAACATTTGTAACACCTGTTTTGGACCGTGGTGTTCAACTTGGCAACTCTCCTGAATGCATCAAAACAAACACTTACATTTGGACCAATACAAAGCTGAGCTGTGACATGTAAACATGATGTGAGTGATGGCGGCTTGGCTGTTAAATACACGTTAAAAGACTCTCCATCGGAGCTCGAGCGGCATTCTTTGTTGGCAGAGTTTAAAAAAAAAAGGGGAGTGAGGGGGTGAAGTTAAGGGTCACAAGGCAATTGGGGCTCTTTTGAGATTCCATTGTTGTGGAGGGCCAGACAGGACTGGATGTTAAGATGTGCAGGGGAGGCAAATGTGTGTGTGTGTGTGTGTGTGTGTGTGTGTGAGTGTGTGTGTGTGTGTGTGTGTGTGTGTGTGTGTGTGTGTGTGTGTGTGTGCATGCGGGGGAGCGAGAGGGAGAGAGAGCGAGGAGGAGATGGAGCACCCTCTGCAAATCTGCCGTCTGAAACTTTATAAGGAAGCCCATAAATTATAAACAGCCCCCTCCTCTCTCCATGAGAGTTGGGAAACACTAGATGGGATTTCTCTTGAAGTAAACAAAGCGAGAAGCATTGCACTTTTCAAACACTCTCCTCAAAAAACCCTCTGAACCACTGACCTTTAACGCCAGGTGCATTAATGTCTGACTTTGCTTAAAAACGTTGCAGAGTGTTTTTCTGACTGTTGTGGTCTGAGTGTTAATGGATCCACCTCAGTGTGCAATGATGGACTGTTATAAACCTCCATTACCTTTCAATAGCAGGATTATCATTCACTGCCCATTAGCAGACAGCTGCAGCTTTTCTCACCGCTCGTAAAATACCACCAACAGTGTTTCCTCTTTTACTGCTCTGTGCCGGAAGAGATCTGAACAGACAGACACAGGAGCAAGTGCATTGTTCACCTCAGAGGTTACAGAGGCTTAACATTTTATTGTAGTGCAAAATGCCTTACCCTTTAATTTGACTTATTTATGATGAAATAAACGTTTTTTTACTGGTATATCTTACAACCCACAGATGTGTGCAGGTCATTCCCTTAAGGCCCAAAATAGGTCAGGTTAAAGTTTTGATTGTTGCTTACTCTAAATGGTCAGTTTGTGAATAATGTTCCTAACACAACTCTGTGTCTCTCACCGGCACGCTGATTGGTTCTCAAAGAAGCTGCAACTCTTTAACAAATAGCTCATGTGCATGTTCCTCTTTTTTAAGGATGCCTGTTGGCAGGGCGCTTTTCTGCTGAAATGAACGGTTACGAAATGATGTACAGTCGTGTTTTCTGATCTGTCACCTCTGTGATGAAAGTTGGTTAGGTTCATGTTTAAAAAGCATTGATGACTTATTCAATAATAAGATAGAAGTTGTGAAGTTTGTTCTGATTCAGATGATAACATTATTTTCCTTTGGTAGTTTAGTGTTTACATTAACGAACAGTATGTAGATTCTGACACCAGGGGGGTATTCCATCAACGTAGCTAAAGAAAGCCAGGCTCACCTGAAGAAGTCAGACTGAAACTAACACCATCTCCTAATTAAGTCTCGAGTCGTTCCATGAACGCAATCCAGCCTTAATTAGTCAGGGCTGACTCAAGACAGGCTTGCATAGTCTCGCTTTGTGCACGCACCCGAGGTTAACAATAAGCCCAAATGAATGGATGAATGAAAAGACGATCAAATGAGTCACGCAGAGGGGAGAGTTAGAGCGCCGTTTGTTTCAACAGCTGAACCAACGCTGCTGATTGAGCTGTTCCAAGAAGTTAAAGATTTTATTACTAAAAAAGTCAAACTGAAAATAATAATATACGACGGAGGAGTAGGGCCACCTTAAAGAAAAACTAAATCTACAATGTCGACATCAAACTAGTAAATGTATTTTATTATTTTTATTATTTTATTTATCTATTATTTTCTTTAAGGTGGCTCTAATACTCCGTCGTAATAATAATTCAGGGAGATGGCATGGTAGAAACATGACGACGGACTAAATGTGCGAGTTATGAAAGTTTCAGGTTCATGTTTGACTTTATTATTCTGTGCTCTTTATCTTTTATTGAAACTTCTTTGTCTGAACTTTCGTATTATAGACAGACGGACAGACGGACAGACAGACAGACAGACAGACAGACAGACAGACAGACAGACAGACAGACAGACAGACAGACAGACAGACAGACAGACAGATAGATTCTTAATTTAATTATTTAAATACTTTATTTATCCTGAGGGAAATTGAAGCATCCAGTAGCACCTTATAAGTCCTAACAACACCTGCTGCCCCCCCTACTGTATGTGAAGAGCCCATTTACCTGCACAAACATTAAAAAGAAACCCCTACAGAGATCAACATCTAAGCATTTCCTACAATAAAAAACGGGAGAAAAAGAAAGGCATACAAGTACAAAAGGAAATCTTAAAGGTCACATACTCAGCAAAATACACTTTACCATGTTTATCTAACGCTAGTCTTTCTATAAACCTCACAATTATGAGAAAAATCCATCCTCTCCGTCTTTTGCCTGCTCCACTTTTCAGAAAATGTGTGCTCAAACAAGCCGTTTGGAGAGTTTCCCTTCATGACATCACAAAGGGCAGTAACCCCTCCCCCAGGTGAGTGACACTCCCACAGCTAGGTGTTTGTTCTGCCCTCTGAGTCTGCCTTCTGACTGTAAACAATCCTGCAGGGTGCAAAAAGCCCGAGCCACCCAAGCCCTTCCAGAGAGACGTGGTCAGACACAGCTCATTTACATTTAAAGCTACAGACACAGAAACAGCCTGTTCTGAGCAGGGCTGAAATAGAGGGGTTTATATGCATGATCAAATGAAGGATCAGAGGACATATGTGGCAAGAAACTTCACAGTCATGTTTTGAGGATCTCTGAGACTTCTTTAAACTGGTTGAAATGGAGTAAAATAATAATATGTGACCTTTAAGAAAAATAAGAATAGAGGTAAATTATTCCAATTTACCCTGGAATACATCAAATCAAATCCGACCTGTCCCCACTCTCTCTTTCTCTCTCTCTCTCTCTCTCTCTCTCTCGTTCTCACTGGTTCTATCAACTGTCCTGTCTCTCCAATAAAGGCATAAAAGCACAAAAATAAAATCTTAAATAAAAATATATAAATTTAAGCTGATTAGAGAATGAAACAGTTTGACAAATGTTAAGTTGTAAACTAAATCTTCCTGTTGCTCTCTGTATTTGCATACAGTGCAGGTGTGAAGGAGGACAGAGTTTTAGCATCCTGTAGAAATGCTGAAAATGTCCAGGTGTGAAGTTTATAGTTACCTGTGACTGTATTGTGTACTGTTAGCATGCTTGTTTACTCACTGCTCTGTGTGGAGGACAGAGCTTCAAAGGATGACACAGAGAGACAGTCAGTTCATTTTATACAGTTTCATGTGATGATGATCCTCTGTCATTGTTTGCCTGCTCCCCGGATGAAGCTGAATTCATCCATCCAAGCGCTCTGAGAGAAACACAGCAAGCATACAGTAGATCTGTCATGCACGAGGTGAATTGATAAGAATACCAAACTTGATGGATTATCCTCTTTATAACTGTGATCAACTGTGACCTGTATCTTAAACACTACTCTGCTTTTAAATGCCCCTTTCTTATGTTTACTCTCTTAAGTCAGATGTTGTAAAAAGTTTCTGTCGATAAAGTTGTGAGCTAAACAATCTAAACTAAAGAAAACCTTTTCACACGATGCAATGACACAACTTAGATCTTTGCTCCATTTTGGGGCAACACAACTCACCTGACCACTAACGTATATTTTCACGAGAGAAGCAGTTGTTGATTTGGTGTCACTGTAGTGATATAAAGACAAGATGTTTTAAGATGTCTTCCATACATAAAGTTAGAGTTTCCTTTGTCTCCGTGGTGAATTCCAGTGTTTCTGTATTGTGCTGCTGTGTCGTCTGTGTGTGGCTCCTCACTATAAATCCCCTCTGCACACACAGAGAGCTTGGCTAGTTTTCACCTTCCATAAACTGCACAATAATGTTGAGAACTAAGAGAAGCAGGGCATGAATGGGAGTGCAGAGGGAGGAAACTAACATGAAGCCTTGCCTCCTTATCATTTCACTTTAGCTCTTCCAGTTTTCACTTTGTGGTTCTTTCATAGATGTATTAAGCCCCGTTTCCAACATGTGGTCCAGTTTGATTCAGTACAGTTTGGTACGGTCTGGTGTGGTAAACACTGATGTTGCTTGCGTTTCCACAGCCCACCGTAGCCTTACTTTGTAAGCGGAGTTTAAGCCGATGGCTACCTAATAGCGTGACATCATGGCAGGGTGACACAGTTTATTAGCCAGCTAATAAATTCACAGAAGAAGAAGAACACGACACAGTAAACAAAGGGCAACAATGGAGGACCCCCACCCCAATACTATAATTGGTTATTAACCTTGTCAGAGGCGGGACATATGTTAACATCATCTATTCAAACTGTGTTGCAACAGACAGCTCATATTTTTCAGTGTGTAGAAGTTTGTTTTAAATTTTAAAATTACATTGTGACTTTGGACATACTTTGTTTCCCTCAAAGATGAAGATGTAAATATGTTTCACATTTTTCAAAAGTTGACGTGATTTGTGTAAGGGTAAATAAAAGCTCTTCATTCATGTGTGTGCACAAACTTCAGGCCACCCCTGCACAAGTCAGTGCCCCAGTTGAGCCAAAAGTCAGGACACGCCCCTGCACAAGAGGCCAAGATTTCTAATTATGAATATATTCTTGATCCACTTCCTAGTCCTCTGCACCGCCAGAGAATCTATGTAAAGAGTCCGGTCTCATACAGGGGGACTCTCCATGAAGTAAAAGCTTGTGTGTTGTGGATTCCCCGGTTAATGTTTGTCACGACCATCAGAGCAGCCGAGAACTCCACAGGCCAAATGTCCTTTACATTGTTGTCAAAGTAAAGTTACATAGAAGGTAACGGTGAAAGTAAAAAGTTCACTTCTTAGGACAGCTTGGAGTGTAACCCATAGATGTTGAGTGAGATGCAAAAGCAGTAATGGTGGCCTGATGAATTTCAATAATTCGTCCGATTCTTCTATACGACTGATTTTTCCTAATTTCTGTAAAAGCATCATCACAGTATGGATCAAATAAATGTGTTTCTCATGTCTAATTGACAGACAGACCTACAGTACAGACAAACAGGACAGTCAGCATCCTCGGCTCTCTGTGAGGCCGGCTCGCCCGAGACGCGTTAACCTGTCGTCTTTCTCCTCTTTTGTGCTTCAGCTTTAATGAAAGCAGCAGCCTGTCACTGAGGAATGTGAGGCTGTGGAGCTGTGACTCTCTTCGTTACACATTTGCATGCTGCTTGTTGAGGGCGCTGAAGTGAGGAGGTCTGTCTCTCCTTAACGCCCCCTCCCCCTCCTCCTCGCACACTGCCTCCCTCGCCAAGTGTTTAATTAAACTTTTTTGTTGTCGTGAGCGCAGCAGGTTGGACTTAAGCCTGATACTGGGTGCAGGGCCGGGGGTTGGGTGTGTGTGTGTGTGTGTGTGTGTGTGTGTGGGAGTGGGGGTGAGTGAGGCATTCGTCTAGCTGCCACTGAGGCCTCCGCCAACCAGATAGGTGCTGGATAAGCTCCGCTCCCAAAGGTGGGGGTGGAAGTTGAGGGGACTGGGGGGGGCAACAATCCATTGATCCAAAACCTCCACTAATCCTGGACTGGACTTCAGACAAAACAAAAACTGTCATGGGGGGGCCGCTGAGAGTTTATGATTTAGATTGCGAGTGTGTTTTTTTTCCACATAAACTTGTGTTTAGATGTTTTAACATTTTGGCCTAGTATTACAATACTTTGTCTTGTTTTATTTATTTGCCTGCTCTTTTCTTGAATTAAACATAGCATTGATTTACAGGCACAAATTCTCATTATAGCGTTGGACTCTGTCGCTTCCTCTACTACTTTCACATTGTCTTCATGTCAGGTGTTTTCTCCTGAGATCAACCTGAGCAACGACTGAAGCGCCTTGTGTGTGAACTTATTAAAAAGTGATGAAAACTTATTTTAATTTCCATCATTGTTCGGGGGGATTTTGGTCGACTCCCTTTAAAACAAGCACACAATCCCTGAGAAGTACTGGCTACTAATGCTATGGATCTGTCTAGAAGGTCAGAAAGGTGGTACAACACTATCTCTTATTGTTTATGTAAAAACACAATAGATGTTGTTTTTTCCGAGCACGTTCTAAATCTCAGAGTTGCATTTCTCCTCTGTTGTATGCTGGTTTAAGCTCAACAATGATAACTTTTTGCATGTCTTCTTAATGCTCTTTTGTTGTTGGTGGGTTGGTCATTTCCCGGAAAACATAAAAAATGTTGATGACTCATCCTTCTCTCTGGGACTTTTACTAAGCGTCCAGCATCCAATGAAATGCTTTCCCCCCTTCAGTCCTGTTTCCCCATCACCATGACAACAACTCTGTCCATTTATAGTCCTGAATAGAGGACGAAAAGAACTACTTAGCATCATTAGCATTGAGAATCTTTTTTGATCACAATCTGCCCATTCACTTTATCTAATAAAATCAACATAACTCTTTTTTTTATTGTGTTTGTCTAATTCAGAACTCATTCTGCATTTCTGTTAGCTGTGTCTAGCTAGACAAGCAGCTTTACACACAAACACACACAAACACACACGCTCAGTATGTTTACATGTTGTTAGGAAAAGTCTGAAAACATACTAGGTCAGATTCCTCAAAGTTGGACTAACACACTAAGATACAGTAACATTGTTGGAAGGTTGATTTACTCTTGCATGTGTAAACCTCAATCGAACTGGCCTATAGGCGTACTGAGCATGCGCCATAGTTCCTGTGCCTGAAAGTCAAACAGCATAAATACGCAGAAGACAGCCGGGAAAAAAACAAAACATAGCAAGTGCTAGATTGAGAACCAAATATTTTGGGACAGACGATTTAGAAATGTATTTCACAAAATCCAAGACCAAGAACAGACATTTAATCTGGAAAGGCAAGTTATTCAACTACACAATAGCACACAGATCAACAGGCTTAACAGGTGTCCGGTATGCTAACGTAATACATTAACAGTTATTCAGCTAAACAGTAGCATAAAGAACAGACCAACAATAGGCTAAATTAACATAAAAAGCCAGCGAGTCCACCAAACTCTCGATCTCATTCCACATCGCTGAATCCATTGAAGTCTTCATCTTCAGTGTCGCTTCTGAAAAGTTCCGAAAGCTAACTCCGCTAACTCCGGAGGAAATTGAAGCGCTGTCTCTTCTTCTGCGGGCTATATAGTTGTCACAAGCCTAGAGCGCCCCCCTCGTGGCTGTAGACAGTAATGTTTACTCCTTGGTTCATGTCAGTCAGTATACATGTAGCCTATTTTTTGATATATAAGTCGCACCTGACTATAAGTCGCAGGACCAGCCAAACTTTGAAAAAAAGTGCGACTTATAGTCCGGAAAATACGGTATGTGTATCTCACTTTTAACTGCCAATTCAGAAAAATGTTTTGTGGAGTAAAGACTTCCTAAAAAGAGAGTGAAGTCTGACTCCTTCTGGATTTGTTGTTCTTGGCTCTGTGCTCACACGGACTAGACGGAGCTTGTTTGTCTCCTTTAGCGGCTCGCGCATGTTTCAAGATGTGTTTTTTTCACGTGAACACCTCCCTGCTCAACTTTTTCCGTGGCTCTCGTTCTGGAAGTAAATTTCCCCCGTTCAAATCCTCCATTGACATTTCAAAAAATCCTCATATCAAGAGATTGACGCCTGGAACCAAGACAACCAGCTACACCAATACTCGTGACTATAGTACATTTGATTCAACGCCAAAACGGCCTTGAAAACCCTAAAAAAAAGGCAAAGGTACATGACCGTGCACATAAATTGTGTGTGGACATGAGGGGAGTGGGTAGACTGGAAGAGATTGTTTGTTTTGATCTGAAAATCTGCTCTGAAAGTCTTATAGGAAGACTTTAAAGATAATGTCCAGAGGTTTGAAGAATTCTTGTCCTGTGTGTTAAACCGTTCAGGTGCTCTTGTGTTATTGTGTTTGACAGGGCTGGACTGGCCATATGGCATACCGGGCAAATGCCTGGTGGGCCAGTGGGCCGGTTTTTTTTTTTTTGCTCGTTTATATGGTGGTTTTTGGGTGGGATGGTGACTAATTTTACCATACAGATAGGAGCACCGAGGGCTGAGGCCCACCCTCCGCTCGTTGGACCCTCTGCTCTCAATCAATCAAAGAAAAGAAACAGTCATGTATCTGCTCTGCCTGTCAGGTCTTTTGGGCCGAACCAACTTTTCTTTTGGTACACTGACACTGATTGGCCAATGGTCAATAAAGCAGGTCTAGGGAGGGCCGAGGCCCACCCCTCCTCGTTGTGCCCCTCGGCTGTCAATCAACTTATCACTCGTATGATCACAGACTGTAAACAAGATGAAGAAGAAACGGAAAGGTGGTGCGGAGAAACTGCGTGGAAAAAAGAATAGCTCTTCAGGTTGATTCTTTAAAATATGCAAAGATTACTGACATATTTAGTGCAGCAGCATCCAGACCTTCCTCCTCAGCAGTCTGGGGCCGCACCCGGTGCAGCTAGCATCAGGTGCCGATGGAGTTGGCCGTGAGGGGGATGAGGAGAGGCTGGTGGTGGATACTGACAGCACCAGTGGCGAGCGAGGAGCGGTAAGAAGCGATGGATGGGCTGTCTGCCTGGTTAAAATATCAATATCACGTTTACGTTATGTTGATAACTTTATTTGGCTAACTTGCTAACTTTTAAAACAGCGTGTGTGTATGTTGTTTCACAGCTATTCCGCTAACGTTACAATGCACAATCTGCTAACCTTGCTAATTCATCAATATTAACGTGAGGTAACGTTAGCTGGCAGTGTTTTTATTTTCTCCATTTACTCTTTTGCTGGACCCGGTTACAGGACGATGTGTTCATTAGAATAATAAACATTACGTGCATTACAATAGTAACATTTTTTGACCTGGGTTAACTTATTTATTAAAGTGTGTCAGTTTTCTATGTTACTGTATATTTTAGAGTGAGGAGAGCAAGGAGGAGGAGAGAGAGGAGCATGAGAGTGGACACGATGAGCATGAGAAAGAGAGTGAGGAGCATGACCTCAGGATCTGGTCAAGGTTCCTCTTTGTTCAGCCACCCCTGAATACCAGGGAGTCAGCCTGGAGTGAGTGAGTTAACTGGTCCACTTGTCAAAAGCACTTATTACTCGCTCTGTAGTGGTTTGTAGGAATAGTACCATCATCTTTAAGGGGACCACAAGAATGGTGTACTGTAGGGTGGCGTTCAACCGATTGGGGGGCCGGTCTGAGCAAAAAAATGCCAGGGCCGATTTTTTGTCCCAGTCCAGCCCTGGTGTTTGACCATGACAACGTCAGGAATCACAAGCAGAAAAAGGTGGATCTGATCTAGCTATTAGAAGAGGAACCTTGAATTAGATTAAAGTTTTTCAAGAATGTCCAAAAAAAAAAGGTCCACATCGGGACCGGTTCCCAACCCAAGTCCCTACGGACTGAGCGACTGCCGCCCCAATTAATCAACATTAAAAACAATAAAAGCACAATAAACACTTTAGGGAATAATGCAGGGTAATGTCTATAATAGTTTTATTTCTCGTTTTGAAATTGAGCCTAAAACACGTTTGATTTGATTGTAAGGTGAGTAGCTGATTAACTCTTTGATCAAAACTTTTGATATCTCTAGTTAACTATGAAAATCTGAATTATCATTATTTTTTTGCCTTACTCTTCTGAACTCTGAGGATTACTTTCTAAATTATTTCTGTAATTATATAGACATAACAGAAAGGGGGGGGCCTTTAATCTGAATATCAGTAATATTGAGTCACCCTGTCTTAAAGGGCATTGTGCATATTAGAAGTTCCTAAAAAAACAACTATGTTGATGCAAAATCATATAAGTAAACAAACAATAACAGTGAAAAGTGGATGAAAGAGGCAGAGATACCATCAGTGAGGTGGAGGCTGAATGAGTCCAATCCGGCTGCACTCCACCTCGTGTTTTCCCCCCCTCACTCTCTGCTGGGGTGATTACTCTGCTTTACTCAGTTTGGTCCCCAGAGAGCCTCACACACACACAAACACACACACTCCAAAACACATGCTCACACACACTCAGTCCCAGGGGTCGGGCATGGAGGTGCTGCTGCTCCCTGTGAGTGGATGAGTTGGAGCAGCGTGGATGGAGCGCTGCGTGCTGTTGGATGGATTGACAAGCTTTGATTTTCACTGACGGGAAAAACTCTGCAGACCATTTAAACATGGAGTTAGGAAGACTTTGGTCCAGACATCAGAGGACGCTGCTGCTCACCATGATGATGTTCAAACTGGGTAAGAGAGCAACATGTGCACTTTACTACCACAGAAACACATAACCTTTATTTATAGACTCATGCCAAACATCACAGGAGAAACCTGTATGAACTTTATCAGGTAGAAAAATGTTCACAATTGTATTAACAGTGGTTGCTTGTGTGTTAGGAGTGTGTGTGTGTAACCCTGCTTGTTTACAATATGTGTGTGTGCATCATGATCACGTCTTGATATGTCTGTTTAGAAGCACTACGGATCAACACAGTGGCACTGAATGATTTTTACTTTTGGAGTCATTTACAATGAATTACTAAGACATTTCCTGGAGAGAAAACAAGCTTTTTTTGTAATGTTTAAGCAAAAAATAGAAAAGTGTACCTGAGAATACACAGATCTCTTTATTTTGCTCTGTGAGAAGTTTTTGTCAGTGCATCGAAAATAAGCCAAACATGCATTAAAATGACTTCATGAGCAACCACATGATGGAACATTTGGTGAATTGTACGTGATACATGTGGCACCCAATCATAAATGAACAATGACATATTAATTCAACGTGTTATCAGATCAAATCACAAAGTAACACCCATCATTTTAGGTAAAGTGTCACTGATTTATAAATGAAAAGCAGCAAAGGCATCTTCCCTCTCTCTTCCATTTGTCTTCTACTCTGTTAGAGTCATGATAGTTTCAGTAACTTTGATCAAAGTCAAATGTATTTATTATTTATCTTTTTTTATGTGCAAGTTACCAGCTCATTTAATAATCTGACTTTAGTTTGTACGTCTCCCCGGTGCCCATCAGATAATCAACTAATTAAACAGGATTTAAGTAGCTGGTTGAACTCGCTCATGTGCTGCACCAGTCCTGGTGTGTGTGTGTGTGTGTGTGTGTGTGTGTGTGTGTGTGTGTGTGTGTGTGTGGGTGTGTGTGTTTCTTGGTCGACCCCTGCACCTTACAAAACCCAGTTGACCCATTTTTCCCGCGACCTTCGTTTGTGTGGAGCGTCTGAAGCTCGTTTAAACGGAGGCCGAGCGGAGGCAGGGATTGGCTGAGGTTGGCATTGTAAAGGGTCTCCATGGTAACAAGCTGAGCGTCCGGCTGCACTGCTGCACAGCTTTTTTTGTCTGAGCTTTGAATAGAGGTGGGGGGGGGGGGGGGTGATGGGTATTAAGAAGGAGCATGGCAAGAGACCTGGCACACTGAGCTCTTGAGGGTTTAAAGAAAAAGACGGAGGACCAAAACACAAAATGAGAGCAGAGAGCATGTGATGATGAAGACAAATGTGACATCATTTAACTAATGTGAACACTTCCAAAAACTTTATTTGAAAGAAAAACCCCAAGACAGGACAATTTGTCATTTTACTCCTAATGTACTCCGAGGGAAAGCTTAAAATGTTGAGCAGGAAAGGGATTAAATTGGAAGGGGACCCAAAACGATGCAGACTGTTAGCTTCAGTTAAATGAAGCTGGAACAACAGCAGCTTCAGAAAAGAGAAAACATCCTCTGTAGAGCTCTAAAGGGCTGCCATCTCCAGATGATACACACAGGACACGAGTGAATGGGCTTTCAGTGTAAAGCTACCTCAGCCCAGGACGATTTGTTCTGAGAACAAGAAAAGTTGGAGGATTATTAGTGTCCACAATATGTAAAAGTTAACGCTGATAAATCACTACTTCAAATATTAAGTTTTAAAATCTCTGGATGCTCCAGCTTACTACATTTTCAGAAATGATTCCTAACTCTTAACCAATTTTAAACAATGTTTTTATTTCCCTGTAACAGGAATGACATGTCTTATGATTTTAACAAAGTTTAAAACAAGTGGAGCTACATCTTAGCTTCTTGCTTTTCGGGTTTTAGTAGCTGGAGGGACAAAAGTTTTGCCGGTAACATTTTTTCTACGTTCATATGTTTTTAATTCTTAAAACAACAGATTTTGTTTTGGCCTGACCTTAACAGCAGAAGTCATAGAAATCAGAATGATGATAGTTGTTGAACAATGATTTATAGTTTTGTATCTGCTGACACATTGTCCCCCTCGGTTTTCACAGAGGAAAAACAGTCACTCAGACAAACAATCCAAGTAAACGTGCCATGTAAACAATGTCTTTACACCGGTTTTAGATATTATAAATAAAACGAAGGGAATAAAATCGTCTGGCTTCACTTTTCCACCTGTGTCTTAGTCATAAAGACAACAGAAAACTTGCTTGTTTGTTTCCTTCGCTTCTTGGGGCCTCCGTAAAGGGGGCTTTTTCATTCCTAAACAGAACTCTTTTTCTTTACCCCTGAACCAGTCAGACACTTGTTCCTGATGCGATGCAGCCTGTGCAGTGGCTCACACAGGAGACAAAAGGATGTGCGTCTTTGACTCAGTGTGTAACTGTGACTGATTCAGAGAGGATTTCTGCATTTTTTCGTATAAAGCCGAGCAGGCACCTGCTGTGGAGCCCTCGGAGCACAAAGCTGAACCCGGGTAGAGCTGCCAGACTCTCGTGGTGATTCAATAAAATTCCTCTGAGCTCGACTTGTGCTTTAGCCAGGGGCTTCCCTTTCTTCTGTGATTCATAGCTCTGCTGCTGCTTCCTCTGCCCTGCAGCGTGTCTCTGTGGTGACTCTGTGAGGCTGTTTGCGTGACTCAGAGTAAACACTTTGGTCTCACTCCCCTCGCAGCCTTTTGCACCTGCCAAGAGTGAAAAATACACTAAAGAGAGACACACTAGAGACTTTTATCAGTGTCATCTTTAAAATACACTCATCTGCAGCTGATTGGAAAACCAAACACTTCTAAACATTCGTCACAATATTTGCCACGGATAAAGATGAACTGATGGCTTGACTGAGTTAAATCATAAAATGACCTTACTATTATATCATCACACATGAAGGAAACATGCTATGTTGAAGTGCTGGCTTCTCTGACAACAACACAGCAGCCAGTATGTCCTCCTTCTAAGTTTAGATTCTGGTCCTGAATGGTCTGGATTTGTTTGTACCAGAGAAGTAGGCGGTTTTAAGGCACCCCCACACAGCCGTTTTGGACGCCCCTCGGTTTCCAGGCAAACAGCAAACCAACAGGTGTTGCAGCGATGAAAGCGGGCAAGCAAACTGGTTCAGACACTCGACCTAAAAAGCCTCTGCATGTTTCTAATAAGCTCCACGAGCAGAAACGTGCTCAAACTAGGATCAATATTGGAGATGCTTTTGAAAAATGGAGAGAGGTTAGAACACAGAAAGGTTTACAGACCGATGCAGAGCTGGCTAAACGCTGAAGCTTCAGTGTCCACCACATGGTGACCTGTGTGAGCATCGACTAAAGACAGCTCACTTCAATGTTTTGAATTTGGACTGCAGTACCCATTTTAAACACTAGGTATCAGAGTTACATATTACTCCTTTAATAACGAATAAACTTTGAGGCAGCGCTCCTAAACATGGTTAACTGCTTGGTCTACTCAGTTAATGACAAAATGTTTTCCTAGCTTAACAGCAAAGGCAGCATTCTGGCGTTTCACTTTAATGTGAAAGTTATTGATAATAAATATGAAATGTTTGACGAGAGTGTTAAACCACAATAGTAAATTAAGTAAGTATGTAATGGGCGTTAAACAAAGCAGGGTAAACACTAATTAGATAATCAGGCTAATTTTGGGGCCTGATTCCCCCCTCAGGATAAAAGTCCAGATTTGTTGATGGTTATAAAGTTTATCTTGTCAGATCTGTACTTGTCGCGTGTGAGGTGTGTTAAGAAAGATCAGATGTGCTTGGATGAACATCAGGTCTTCTATTGAATAGAGATCCTGTGTGGCTCTGTCAGGGAGCATGATTTGACAAAAACCACCTGCAGCTCAACACTTCAAAAACCAAAGAGCTTATCATAGACTTTGGGAAGTCCAGGCCACACCCTCAAGCGGTGGACATTGAGGGGGCTCAGGTGGAGGTTGTAGGCACCTACAAGTACCTCGGGGTGTGGCTGGATGAGAAGCTGGACTGGGCAAGCAACACAGACCATCTGTACAGGAAGGGTCAAAGCAGACTGTACTTTCTGAGGAGGCTGCGATCGTTTAACATCTGCAGGAAAATCCTGTGGATGTTCTACCAGTCAGTGGTCGCCAGTGTACTTTTCTACTCTGTAGTATGCTGGGGGGGCAGCACATCAAAGAGGGACTCCTCCAGACTGGACAAGCTGATCAGGCGGGCCGGCTCTGTGGTCGGCATGAAGCTGGACTCTCTGGTGACAGTGGCAGAGAAGAGATCCATGAACAAACTGCTGGCCATCCTGGATAACACCAGCCACCCTCTGCACACTGTCATCAGCAACCAGAGAAGCTTGTTCAGTGACAGACTGCTCCTCCCCAGATGCAGCACAAACAGACTCAAAAACTCCTTTGTCCCTCGTGCCATCAAACTCTACAACTCCTCACTTGGAGGGAGGAGGGGGGGCAGGAGGACTGAGGAGGGGGGGGGGAGAGAAATAGGACTGACCACAACACAATCTCAACAGCTTGCATTATTTATTGTTATTGTTAATTATCTATTTATAAAGACAAGGACTAATACAAAACAACACACCTGCTGCTACTACAATCATTACTGCTGCTATTCCTTTAATAACCTGTAAATACATGTATACTGCTGCTATTATGTACAGTATCTTTATTTCTTGATATGCTGCTATTGTGTACAGTATTTTTATTTTATTCTATTTTATTTTTTGTACCTGAGTGCTTTTTTTCTGTCTTTTTTTGGTGCTACCTGCTGCTGGAATCTTAATTTCCCTGAGGGAACCTTCCCAAGGGATCAATAAAGTTCCTATCTATCTATCTATCTATCTTGATATGTCTATTGAGATATGCTTACTCTAAAATCTTAAATAACGGTTTGATTATAGAATATTAAAATATGCTTACTGTTTCCTGACAGTGCAAATGCAGCGAGTAATGGTGACTACAAGGGATTCTATAGGAGCATTATTTGACAGGAGATAATTGTCCGAAACTAGAGTACTAAAACTTGCTCCCCATACTCTGACAATGCATATGAAGAGAGTAGTGAATTGATATAAAGTTATTGTGTTCTGATACCATTAATTGATAGAGGGTACAGATTGGCTCTGCTACCGTTAAACGCTCTTTAACGACAAGGCAGCACATCTTGACAGAACGCCGGGCCACACTGATACTCTGTTGTGTTGGGGGAACCCTGAGTTCAGCCGAGCATGTATACTCTGCGGATTTTCACATGGAACAAAACAATGGCCGACTGAGGAGGGAGCTAACTGCAGAAAGATCCATTTTACTCACCTCCAGCTCGTACTGTAACATGTTTACATCATCTCCAAGACTTAATTCATAGTTGTTGTTTTTTTTTGTTTCTTTGTGAATTTTCAGTCTCAAGTAGTCCAAAAACTCTGCATCATAGCCAACTCTTCCTGCTCCCACGTCCACCATGAGTGTTTGCTCAAAAGTTGTCAGAGATTCTGCAAGATTTGGTTATATTTACAGTTTTCAGTCAGGACAGTTCTGGTTTGATCACAGCGTTGCTCACCACACACTTTAGGAACAACACATTCATTTGTCTTTTTCCACACCTGTTAAGATTTTAACTAATGTTTAGTGTGGGTCAGGCTTTAGCAGTGTCTGATCAGACTTTAACGTAAAGCTTGCCTTAAAGATTTCACATTTTCACAGTAGACATGCAACAATAATGGATTGGGTTTGAATAAAGACTTACATAAAAAAGTTCATCTCCAACTAAAGTACTGAAGCGTATCATGGTCTTCTGGATGAAGTCTGTTTGTATGACCCATCCACTGTCCTCGACTAACAACCTCAGTGAATTTGGGTGCTCTTCACACAATTTATGAACTCATCAGTGCGTCAAAGCGACATGATAGAGGGCAACATCCAGGAAGGTCACTCGTGGTGAACTAACAGTGGCATATTTGGGAGGATTGGGCCTCTGACAGAGCTGCTTTATATGACAACTTCAGTGTTTTCTTCATTGGCTGCAAGACACATGTGAGGCTTTGATTTTTGGAAAACTGGCAGAAAAATCATCTTAAAAGTATCACAGAGCGACAAAAGAACAGCATGCACTCCCTGCTTCCCATCAGGGGGATCAGTGAATGTTTACTTGAAACCAAACCCCCTCTGAGGACCCCCGTGAGTTTGATCCTGACATCCCTCTACCTGCAACCAGTGATCAGCTCTGCTCAGTGTTACTGCTGGTACCAGGCGGTGCCAGGGTGTCCACTCTGTCAGGCCATAACCGTGATCTATGAAGTGCTCAGCGATGAGTAAGGGGGTGTGCTGTGTGTAGGAGGGGCTGTTATCAGCCCGCTGGAATGTGTGAGGGGTGGATTGGGTTTAGATGGAGGGGTGAGGAGTGAAGAGACCCCCGTCGTCTCTGTTCCCTCTCTTCTCCATGGAGTCAGATTGCATGTAGTGCTGGTTAACATGTACTGTTCTGACTGAGTGGGGCCCGTCCTGGGTAAGATCTCTTTCACAAGGGGGGGCAAATAAATAAAAAAAAGACAAAAAGGAAAAGATGATGTCAGCACATGTGAGAGCCAAGGGAGGGAGGGATGAAGACATGATACAAGATGGAGGAAATGACACCTCTGATGAGGAATCACAGCTGAGATAAGGAGGAAGAAACATAGAAAACATTCATTGTACCATCAAATGTGGGTTAATTAACACATTCTTCGACATTTGGCACACTGCATGAACATCCTACACGGAAGTATCTCCATCATCCCCCATGGTCCTTAGAAAAAAGCTCAGTAAGCAAAATAATTGTCAAATTCAGGAATTCACATTGAGTAGTCTGTAACCTTTTCTGTGGTGCAGAAGCATCAAAAGTACAGCTTTTAAATGGGTAAAAGATTTGTTTTTAAATATGAACATAGCAATTGCGATGCTGTGGCCACATGTTTGGACCTTTAATGATCGCTAACGTAGTAGAAGTGACGCTGATTGTTAACTTTTAGCGGCTTCACCTGCAGCGCTCACGGTGACGTGTTGTGGGAGTCACGGGCATGCAGGCTGGTCGTGAAAACTAAACATGACTTTGAACATTGTTAGAAATGGTTGATGACGTATAAGCCACACAATTGCAAGCAAAATTATTTGTCCGGTTTATTAAGGAACCTGTCGCTCCTCCTGCTCTCTCTCCACATGTTGTCTCTACTTCTGTGTGTGTGTGTGTGTGTGTGTGTGTGTGTGTGTGTGTGTGTGTGTGTGTGTGTGTGTGTGTGTGTGTATGTGCGTGCGTGCGTGTCAGAGCCGCTGTCAGAGGGCTGGACTCAGTGTGTGAAGAAGAAGAGAGGAGGAGGTTTAGACTTGAAATTAGAAAATGACTTAAAGACACACATGATAAAAGGATGATTGTTTGATTGACATTTTAATTGATGTACAGAAAAAGACGCTGCATTTATCTGTTACATTTTTTAATCACAATATATTTAGCAGAAAGAAAAGTATTGCAATGTCGTTTTTTTCCAACATCTTGCTCTTAATAATCTTTCCACCAGCTTGGCAACTTGGTCCCACAACAACAAAGAGAAGGGTGTAGTTTGATATGGTTAGTTATGACATTCAGGGCATACTTTCACTTTCATCACAAGGAGTGAGCCACATTTGGAAGAGACTTGGAATTCCTTTTTTAAAGCCTTGCTGGTTTCTCCTGAAAACAAAACTAATCTTGGCAAATTACGCCAGAAGTTCAGATCAGAAACTTTTCAGCATTCGAGAAAAAAATCTGTGCACATTTGCAATGGAAGGAACAGCTTCATAACAAATAGATTTTAATTTACTGAACATTTGGAAGGTAACTTGTTTAGTCCAATGGTCTTTAAAGTCAGTCCAAAGTGAGGAATATAGACAAAGGCCAAAAAGCAATAGAGATTTCCAGTCATTATAAATTCACTGACTCAGCTCCGACTGCACTTCATTGCACCTCACTCTGACAGTGTAAACATCACCCAGTGCACTGAGACTTGTTACCAGTGTTTAAATTTAAACAGAGGAACAACAAACAAAACAGCACCTCTCAGGATATCTCAGGTGTGGAGAGGTGGTGGGAGGAGGAGGAGGAGTGAGAGGCTGATGCTCTGTGTTAGAGCAGATAAAGGAAGTGATAGCTGCTTGTCAGAGGAACTGGAGGTGTTAAAGAGGATGCAGAGGGGAAATGAGGAGGTGTTATGGGCGAGAAATAAACACATTGTTGCTGAGATGATGTTGTTGATGATTTCCTGGCAGAGGAGTAACTTTTCCATATTCATGATATTATCCAAAGTCCCCAACAGTACAATGGTTCGATGCTTTTCCGGGTATGGATGCTCGGCACAGACTTTCTCTTAGAACCGCAAAGCTGAATGTGTAAGCCATGAAATGCATCCTTGCTTGAGTCGTAAATGTTACTACATAAAAAAAACAAGTGAAGCTAAAACCTGAAAAAACCTGAAAAAACATATATCAACTTAAATCAACTGCTGGCATTAAAGGCAATGTGCTTTTTCTCAGAACATAGTCACAGGAGCACAAAGAAAGAGGACAGGACACTTAAGCCATCTTATGAATTCCTGAAAGTTTCTTGAACATTTCAGGAGGTCTGCCTCTGAAATCCTCCTGATCTGTTGGACATGCACGTGACAGCGGGAGACTATCCTTGTCAGACGGGAGGAGGGGCGGGGGACTACTGAGGAAAGACATGATCTAAAAAGAATGACGCCAAAGTGGCGAACGAAGCAACAAAGTCCACCATATGATGCTATACTGAGAATATTTGCCTTTATATCAATGCTATGTGTAGTTCAAAAGAATCACAATATCGACAAAAGAGAAGAAAAGAACATACTGGAGAACAAAAAACAAAATGCAGCAGTTTAATTAAGTGCATGAAGTTCACCATAGTCGTTTGCATACAGTCTATGGACGTGCATCTAACGCAGGGACTAAACGTCACCACCCCCTCCCTTGCTCAGGGGGAGTTCTCCTCATCATATCTTGCTGTGTTCTCATTTCAGCCCACTAGGAGGCTTACAGGAGAAACTCTGGATAAAGTGTGTGAGAAAAATCCAGCTGTTTGTGTGACCAAGACTTTTGTGACCATAAACTAAGAGGTGGATCGACCCAGTGGTGTAGTGGTGCCTGAAGAGGTATGCTCTTCATTTTTTACCCAAAATGTTTTTTTAAGTTTCCCATCCAGCAGACTATAAACGGCATGTGACATGTAAGACTACCCTTGCATAGTCTCTGTGTACTAGCCAAACAGAGACAGAGTAGAGAGGGTCATCCCTTCACCATCCAAGGAAGAAAATTGCAGCATCCTACTGAATATTGTCAATCAGTCAATGGTGTGAAACAGAGGGAATTAAGGAGTGGGTACACCCTATGGAGACTGTAAAATAAATGGGTATACTCTGTATACCTGCGTGTGTCCTGCACTACACCACTGGATCTAGCCATTGGGTTCAAAAGTGAAACCAATGTAGAAGTGTCTAAAAACGACATTCTGTCTATTTACAAGCAGGAACTCCATTAGGTACAGAAAGAAGTTTGGTTGCAAAAACATCTGTGAGAAATTAAGCCTACAACTCATTTGAATTCAATCCTCATATATACTTCTCGTCCAAAATGGTTAATTATGGCTCGTAGAAAACAAGATGAGGATGGACAGAACACCAACTTAAAGCTCCAAAAGAAAGCCCACACAGCAATGGGTAATACATTGTCTTTGGCATCACTATGGCTACCTGTGATTGACAAGTTACTGCCACAGAGACCAGCAACCAGGATACAGAGGTAATGATGTTATGCATGCACCCTCTTGTCAAAAGATGATACTTCTCACTAAAGAAAATCAAGATGTAAAGCAGTCCACAAGCCAATGGGTTACGTCAAAGTGACTACCTCATCTTCTCCTGTACAGTCTTTGGTTGTGTTTGACAAGACTTGACCAGAAAATGAATGGGGCTATACCTAAAAGTCTCTGTTTTGGCCCCGACACACCAAAGGACAAACAGATGTTTAAACCAGGGTCTGCAGCGCTTTCAAATGTCTCATAGGGGTTTGAAAACAGCAGAGTGTGGTGGACATTAGCCAAAGTTTTGAGTTTTGAAACAAAAGACATATTGGGTAAGTATCCTTAGTGTGATGGAGATGGTAATAATGAAGGTGTGTTGTAGGGAATTATGCTCTTTTGACCATAATGACTTATCTCATTGGTATCTGGGGAACAAATTTGTCACTTTGGCGAGATGTTAGTTCAACAAGAAAGTTCAAAAGTTTGTACTAAGGTAATAACAAGAGATGTTGTAGACCAGAACACCCACAACATCTTTTTGACCATAAGACCAAAGGTTGCTAAACCGTCTTACTCTGACAGATTTACAGATTACATGGAATAAACTACGCTGTTCCTGTTTTCCATAATGTCATTACTGTTCCACGGAGCCCAGTCCCACTAAGTTACAAGCACTGCACTTTGTACAACCAGTGAGTGACACTTTCATTGACAACCCTGACAGCTGCTATAGCTTGGCCATGTAATAAGTTTACTTTTAACACCATCTGCTGTGACCTTATGTCCAGAGGGTCTTCATCTCCAGATTGCTTTCTAAGCACCTCTAAAGGTCAGAGTTATAGGAAGCCCACTGTACGACCCTGACGGTAATACAGCTAAAGCTTAGAGGGGAGAGACAGTGAACTGTGTTAGCCCACAGATATTCTCAACACCTCCAACCTTAAAAGGTGTTCTTTCACAGTTGTGTAGCTTCATTTGAGGCTTTTAGCACAAAACATAACCAGTGTACGCCCATATGGTAGGTTCATAGAGCTCAGGTGGACCTTGTGATGGCTCTTTGTGGGCTTGTGTACTTCTTTACAATCACTCATAGTTCTTATATTTATTAGCATATGAAAATATGCTTTGGACTGTTTAAAGTCTTCAATCTGCTTCAGATGTGCACCAACAGATGTTACTGGATGATATTGGATGAACTCCACCTTTGAGTTATTGGGGATTAAGGTGTTCTGTTGACCTAAAAAATCAACAGCACATACAATGCTGTGGGTAAGAATGAAAAGAAATGACGTTAAGCCATTTAAGCTGGCTGCCACAATGGTGGAAAGGTACGCAAGGGACCCTGCACTAATGAGAAATGAGGTATTCTTATGTCACAAAACCATTTTAGCTGATGGCTTGAACTTTTGGTACTTTAAAGTATAGTTACTGCAATCAGTCTTTGCATCGCCTGGGCTGGTTTCAGTAGCATTACTAAAGCAAATCGTGATAACCACATTTGGGGTCAATGGTGAAATCAGCATGATGGTTTTGAATTGGATAGAAAGATATATAAAAAACAAACTCAAAGTACATGAAAGTACATCTGCAATAGTCTGGGATAAAGTCAGAGAGAAGGGACGCTAATTCTGGCCAGCTAACCACATCTGTCACTCACACACATCATGGCTGGGAGATATTTTATCAAATGTTTGCAAGTCTCTTAATGCTCGGGTCATGATTACTAACCTTCTTCTCTTTAATGCCAGTCCCACCATCCTCCTCCCCCTGGATTAGTCCATCTCAAACAGATTTGTTTGGTAAGATGGGAAAAGACTTAAATCAGCCAGAAGGATCTTTAAGCAGACAACACTTCACTTCCAGTGGTCTGCCATGTTTTTGGCTTTTGTCTATATTGGATAGGACAGTGAAGAGTGATAAGAAATACAGGAAAGAGGCAGTGGGGGTTGACCAAGCAGCAATCTGCAAAAAACTGCAGTTCCTCTCTGGTCCACTTGAGGCTGGCTCCAAAATTCCTGGAAGTCCCATACACACCCCTTGACAATGTTCATTTTGACAGAAGAAATAAACATGTTTACAGCCTGGTACACAAACGATTTTGGTCTGATAAGTTAATGTATCTATCGGCACACACTGAACAGGGGTGGATTTTGTTGGTACCACATCTGTTTTGATTTTACAAAGGATATGTGTTGTGCAAAATTAGGGGCTTGACCGATCAAACTGCAAGCGGCTGTGTTTTAGCGCTTTTGTCAGTAGACTTAAAGCCTACCTCAGCTCGTTACCTGTCGTTAGGTTGACCAAATAGAGTGTATGGCGATGATGAGAAACCAATGGCTGAAGCAGGTTACGTTTTTTACAACTCAAATTCTTTAGAAAGTTATGGTGATTAATTATTGGACATGTGTTAATCAATCATCATGCTGGGGCTTTAAGTGAAAGACAACCACAAATGTACATCTTAGTTTGTTTGCTTGATGCTAACACACAATGGAAATCGCCATTAATGGGCTAACAGAATTAGCATCTATAGCTAAAATTTGATCTTGAAAAACAATCTATTTGAATTAACAATGTTCAGTAAAACAGATTGTTTCTTAAGTCAAGTTTTTATTATAGCATCTCTGCAGTCTGTGACGCTAAAGTTGTGTCATTGGTTAAAGTCAGTGTGTTGTGGGCTAAATTAATTAGGCTCAATTGATCAGCAAATAAAGGGGGGCAGGCCATGAAACCTGTCAGTCATTTACACTACAGAAGTGAATGGAAGAGGACGCTACACTGCTTAGGCTGTAAATAAAAACCTGTTTACATACAGTATATTGCATGTTTTTCTTGTAAGGTTTGTTTGATTTCTTTAGGTTCCACAAACAATTAATCCACCAGTTGTAAGTCATTTGAAGAAGTTTTATTAAATGATGAGAAAGGGAGGGTTAAGTCCTGCTAGCCCATTTACTGTTTACCAGCCATCCCTGTATTATCTTTTTTGATTCAACAATAAGATAAGCATATATAACCTCCTGGTATATTTATTAAAAATGTTCCTTCATGTATATTAAACAGCATTTTTGTGTTCCATTGCAGGCTTTCTGTGCACAGCAGCAGCAGATAAGTGTTTATCGTCTCCCTGCAACAATGGAGCCACCTGTATAGACCACATGGGCGACTATGTGTGCGTGTGCCCCAAAGGTCCAGTGTGGTTCATGGGCAATAACTGCAGTGAGCTGTATGACGCCTGCATCTTTTCAAATCCATGCAAAAACTGTACAAGCACACCAGGAACTGACAAGTTCACCTGCCACTGCCCCGACGGCTTCACAGGACTCAACTGCACTCAGGATGTAGACGAATGTCAGAGCAACCCCTGCACAGGCGTCCGCTCCCTCTGTGTCAACAGAGTCAATGAATACTCCTGTCACTGCCCCCTTGGGTTGGGAGGAGAGAACTGTAAGGATAATGTCACTGTTTGTTCAGAGGACACGTGCCAGAACGGGGGCACCTGTATGGACATCCCTGACGTTGGGTACCGGTGTCAGTGCGCTGCTGGGTACCAGGGGACGAACTGTGAGGAGGACATCGATGAGTGTCAGTCTGAGCCGTGTCAGAATGGAGCCATCTGTAAAGACGGGGTGAACGCCTACCAGTGTTTCTGTGTGCCTGGATTTCAGGGCTACCACTGTGACCTGGACATCAACGAGTGTGCCTCTCGACCCTGTCAGAACAACGGCACCTGTCTGGATGAGGTGGACCACTACAGCTGTGACTGCGCTCCCGGCTTCAAAGGTGAGACACAGGAGATATGTCAGGGTTAAGACTGGATGAGTTTTTATAAAAAACAGAAATGTAGCATTTGTTCATGGAGAATCTGGGATTAAACGGCTGACATTTGATATGAATTTGACACCTTCTCATTTCAGGTAAAAAAAAACAACAAAAATAAATGATCAATAACGAGATAATAGCTTTTCACTCAACACTAAGAACTTTGCAGGAAAAAAATGTTTTGCTGTTGCCTGTTGCAAGTTAATTTTCAAATCTTTCATACCACTTGAATCTGTACAACTCAAGCTAAAATGTTATGTTAGTCAAGAGACCTTAATACATAGAAATATTGAAATTGTACAATATATTGTGATAATCACTGAATTTCAACAGTTAATCACATGTATGAAATTCCATTATTTTGCATTTTAAAACAGTTTTGGACATGCATGTCTGAAGCTCAGAGTACTATACTTCCTTTTTAAATACAAATCTTCTTTTATTTTGAAATTAAATAATGTACTTCCCAGGGATCAAATGTTACACCTTTTACTTAACCAGTGAGAAGGGAACTTGTTACAGCGCAACAAGTGAATTAAAACAGCTAAAAGGAACAGTTAAAAGTCAAATGTTTGATAGATAGATAGATAGGTAGGTAGGTAGGTAGGTAGGTAGGTAGGTAAATTGAATTTAAGTTGAATCTGTTAGTGAAATCCGGTATAACTGTGAACTTATTTCTGAAAGTATGTTTATGTGCTTCATATCTCTAAAATCTAAGCAAGGTTAGTTATGCTCCAACGTTGTTGACTTATTTTTTAGATAAAGGATTTGGAGGGGGGGGGGGGGGGGGGGTCTTAGTAACAAACAGGTGTGTAAAATGTTGACTTGCTAAGGAAGAATTAGTCAATGCAAAACAAATTGCTAAAATTGTAGACTACAGCTACCTCGTGGACTCAGTGGTGGTAACATGGTGCATCCATGTAATTGCTCCTTAAAGCTCCTGAGGGGAAGCCAGGGTTTGTGTGGATCTTGGCGCCCTCATTATGGACAATACACACATTTGTTTCTATTTGCTGATCTTGTAGTTACAGAAGTGTATTGCATTTACATGATAAAGTAACATTTGCTCTGTTTTTTTCTGAATTAAGTTATGTTTTGATGAAAAAATAAAACCTGCTTTGTTTTTCTGAATGAATGAGATACTGGGACCTCTAAATCCT
Source organism: Tautogolabrus adspersus (assembly GCA_020745685.1). NCBI lineage: Eukaryota > Metazoa > Chordata > Actinopteri > Labriformes > Labridae > Tautogolabrus > Tautogolabrus adspersus. The sequence goes on along the minus strand of CM036534.1, from coordinate 6,373,302 downwards.
GACAGACACTCCCATTTAGAGCTCTTAAAGTAGCAGACATTCCCAGACTGTGTAGCTTAATCCAGTTTTATTTTGGTTTGGGTTTGACCCATGTGGAGATACTCATGTCTTTAAGTGACATACTGTGTAGATGGTATTGTTATAAGTTTGTTGAGTTTGTGCAGTCAAATTGGATCTTTGCAGTTCAGACTTAAACCCTGCTCTGATCCGTTAAGCTGTGCCGATATAAGGCATGTTTCACTGATAGTGAAGCATCTGAAATGCATTCAGGCTGACTGCATGGTGGCTCAAGAGACAATAAGGAAATGGCTGAAACTTCTGGATTCCCAGGGAGCGCAACTGAGGTACAGAAGTTGTGCTGAGAAGCGTTAATGCAGAAAAAACAGAGCAGATCTTTACTTTCACATTTGAATGCAAAACGCTCCCATACAAAGTAAACATGTACGCCCAACTCACTGCATGGGCAAAGTGGGCAAGTACACTTGTCCTAAGAATTATTATTATACATATTTTTTTTAAGTATTTTTCTATTAAAATATTGGAATAAACATTCGTAGCCTTCTTGCTTTTCATGTTTTTTCAGTAAAGGGAAAGGACAGTTAATGAGAGAGAGAGAGAGAGAGAGAGAGAGAGACAGAGAGAGAGAGAGAGAGAGAGAGAGAGAGAGAGAGCAAGCTGCAAACAGCTAATTCTACATGCTAACTGGAACTACAAACTATTTTATGTCTACAAAAGGAAGGAAGGAAGGAAGGAAGGGACAATAATTCATAATATAAGGAAGTTCCACATTTTGTTGACTGTTTTACCTGGTAAGATTGTTCAAGGACCATAGTTGGCAACAGAAAGTTAACGGTTCATCATTTAGTTTAACCATGCCAACAGGTTTATTATTAAAAAATAAATGCAGTGTGAGTATAATATTTGCGTTCTGTAAGTAGGGGTCCAGGGCTAGTTTGTGTCCGGGGTCTGTAGTCATGATAATCTGTCCATGTGTAGGCCTATAAGGATTGTTTCTAATGAAAAATCTCATCTAATGTATCACTCTCTGTGAATCTTAATATTAACAAAGGCTGTTTCTGCAGCCTGCTGTTAATCACCTCGTCTGACACCTTGCAGCAGTGATGTCAGACCTTAAAAGTAACAACATAGAAACCATCAATCTTTGTGCTGAAGGACTCGTTTCCCTTCATAAGTCATAAAGAGGCGTCAGTATACATTTTAGATCATTCAAAACCAGCTAATATCTCCTTAAAGAAGCCTTAATGAAGGAAAAAATCACAACACTGATGTGAAGGTGAAGCTCAAAAAGTTAAAACAAGCCCTTCTTAAACTTCTGATGTTCTTTACAGTAGGTTTGATTTTAAGGATCTTCTGACATTCAAGGATTTTAAATAGGATTAATCTCCACTATGGGATCTAATAAAAAAATACAAGATTTTTGAAGAGGTTTTCATTGAAGTATTAGATAATTGTGTGAGCACATATTGCTCTATTTGTGCCTCTTTATTTCATTAACTGTGTAAGAAGAGGCTGAGGGGCTGTGTTTAATTAGCTTTAGTCCGTGTTGCTGTTGTCCATTCACAGCTGAGCTCGTAGCAGCTGCGATGTTATAGGTTACATCCGTACGTGTGATAAGATAATTAGCTGTGTGGACAATCTAACAACTCGGCCCTCTGCCATCCTTTGTCCGTCTCCTGCAGGGATTAACTGTGAGGTGGAAATCGATGAGTGCGAGGTGCAGCCCTGTCAGAACGGCGCCACCTGTCGGGACCACGTAGCAGCATACACCTGTGAGTGCATGGCCGGCTTCCAGGGCCCAGACTGTGAGGTCAACATCGATGAATGTGCCAGCATGCCCTGTCTGAATGAGGGCAGGTGCATCGACGGGGTCAACAGGTAGGATTACACACAGAGACAGGAAAACACACCACAGACACACACACACACACACACACACACACACACACACACACACACACACACACACACACATCTTTATGCCAGCTAATCGAGGCTTAACATGCCAGATTTATGGATGTATTCACTTCTTTTTATGAAGTACTCTGACTGAACAAGGCCCTACAATTTCAGTAGAGTTTTTCCAAAAGTGTCTGATGAAGGCAATAGGCACAATATCCCCCCCCATCAAAACCTAACATTCTTTAGCATTATTTCATTCAAATGATCATGATTACGCAGAAAAAGTTACGTCTATAACTGAGTTTTGATAGTCAAAGTTTGTGAGGAAATGAAGAACATCATAAACTGTTCATAAGCGTCTGCAAATGTGGCTTGAAGTATAACACTCCGATCCTGTATTTTATTATTCCTCAGAAAAGGCCGTTTCTGTATCTTTGAATATAAATGAGCTGTGTCTGACCACACACGTCTGCAAAAGGGCTTGGGTGGCTCGGGCTTTCTCGCATCATGCTTTATTGTTTACAGTGAGAAGGCAGACTCAGAGGACGGAACAAACACCTAGCTGTGGGAGTGTCACCCACCTGGGGGAGGGGTTACTGCCCTTTGTGATGTCACGGCCTGTTTGAGCACACATTTACTGAAAAGTGGAGCAGGCAAAAAAAAGGAGAGGATGGACTTTATAATTTATACTTTATTTTGCAGAATATGTGACAGGAAAATTCAGGCTTTTAAAGTGAATCTTTTCTTTATGTTGTTTCAAAATTAGGCTACATGTGACAGTGAAAAATGTAACATTTGTAATATGACTTGATAAAATCCTCTCAACAAGAGTGTCAAACTGAGGTTTAGCTAAATACACTATTTTGTCATTGTTTAAAATTAAATGGCTTCCATAAAACATTTTTGCATGAGTTCCATATCTGACCGTCAAAGTGTACCAAGCTTTATGCTAGCATGGAAAGTGAATTTAGTTATACATATCAACTGGACTCCACATGCAATATACAGTTACACTTGTTTTCTTTCTCCGGATTAAATACAACCTCACGAGTCACATACTGATATATTTGGAGTGACAAACACACCATTGCTGCAAAGAATGAAATATTTAAAGGTCCCATATTATGCTTTTTCTGGTTTTATATGCTCTTTAGTGTTTTCCAGGTGTCTTGTGCGTGTTTAGGCACATCTATGTGCAAAAATTCAAAGTCTGCGGAAACGCAGCTTCTCCTACCTCCTCCTGTTAGCAGTAGCAGTAGCTGCATGTAACGCTCGGTTCTAGCCCCCCTCGTTGAAAATTGGCAGTGTGATATCACACTGCGATGATGTCACTGATCCAAGCCCATTGGCTCGTTGTAGCAAGCACAAGCTCATGCTGCACATTAGCTACATTCCCAATATGGTAAAAGGGGCGTGACATTTCTGAGAATTGTCCGAACGACTGACCAATTACAACAGAGCAGATCGGCCAACCAATCAGGTCAGACTTGGCACACGTGGGGACCCTGCTCGGGGGGGATTCAGAGCGTTGCAAACACAGGCAGATGAGACGGGCTGCATCGATCAGCAGTACATGAAAACAGACACTTTTTTCGAACATTAGCGATTGTGAACGTACTTTAGTAGGCACATACATTAGATATATGAACCCCAAAAAGGGCATAATATGGGATCTTTAACAGATGCAGTGTGGACAGCCATCATGCTCGATGTGACGAGACATTTAACGCTTGCTTGCTGTTAGGAAACGGTGTCAGTCATAATTAAGTGCTTATTTGTCCCTTATTCTACATGACCATAGTTTCTAGCTAACAGGTCATTAGCTAAGAGGTTGCCCTCAATACTTCCTAATTACTGCTTATTGATGGTAACTTAGGAAGGTGTTAAACATGAATTGTGATCTTAATATGCTTTTGCTTATAAGGGCCATACTTATTAAAGCATATTAATATAAGCCGCTGTAAAAACTGGCTTTTTTTAACGGGGTGTGTATGTGTATATGATCTTTTGGTGCTTCTGCAGATTTTTCACTTCCACATCAGCTTCATTTGTCAACACTGGAGGTTGCTGCTTGCACAGAATACACAATTACCTCCTTTCTCTTCTTGACGATGTCAGTATTAATCATGTTTTTTTAATGATTTTTATTCTGTTCACTTTTTTTAAGCTATACGTGTGACTGTGAGGGGACGGGCTTCTTGGGCGACCACTGTGAGGAGGATATTCCTGAATGTGCCTCGGACCCCTGCCAGCATGGAGCCACTTGTTTGGATGGGATCAATGAGTACAAGTGTCTCTGTTGGCCAGGTACACCCCAACTCTGTTCACAAACTCCTCCTCAGCAATGCACAAAGATCACAAAAATCAATCTGTCACATATCTATAACACCTCATGAAAACACAATTCCAGTGTGATGAGTTACCACTTGGTCACTAAACAGAGGTCATAGAAGAAACAGAATGGTCATTGCTTTCCCACACATAAATCAAACTGAACAAAGGAGCTGGATGAAGTGACTCTCAGGTTTAGGGGACAAGGAGGGGGCTAAGGAGCGTATAGCTGAGCTTTGCACCCTTCAACATTTGTGGTAAAGATATAAAACCAGCAGTGTTGCTCCGTTTAAATCCTTCAGGGCTGTAATGAATTATGAAAAGTGACGCGAGAGCACATTGCGACAGAAATGCAGACGTCAGCAGTCTGCTATGATTCATGGTGTCATAATCTCAATGACGTCATGTGTTTGTCATGGTGTGCAGTTTTGTGCAGATTTCATGGTTTTACAGACTTATTAGATGTGTTCAAAGTTCATCATGTCGAAGAACAACACTGACATGTTTGTATATATACTAAGTCACAGATACAATCCCTTCAATCCATTCAGACTAAAAGCATTTGAAAACTAGCCCTTGTAGGACAGAATACATTCTCCTTGCCAGTACTCACTCTCTGATTGTGGTTCCGTAACAGCGCCATAACAAAGTTCTGCAAATGACATTAATAAAGTCTGTGGTATAGTTATGGAAAAATCAAAAACTCCCAGAACGATAAATTAAACGTACCCTTCCACGGGTGCTGTGTTTCAGAAGAAAGGAAAGATGTGCACGCAAAGTCGTGTAACGTTAAAATGAGTTACAAAGCAATCTTTGATCGTCACCTCACACACAGTCTGAGCTGCTGTCTGTGTCGTTGGAATAAAACTGATTATCATTAAACATATCAACTTATTTTGCTACACATTTTACTTGGGAGATTTTGCAACAAACATCAGCGTGCCAAAACCCCACAGCACTGGATATCAGTCAGCTGCAGCGGGCTGGCGGGAGCTCGTGCTCACGTTAACTAGCAGTATACGTCAGCTGGGCTCGGTCCAGCATGGATCCAAAGACAGCAGAGACTGTTCAGAAGCAATTCAGGACAACTAGAAACAATTAATAAGGAGACAAAGTTTTGTTTAGGATGACATAATGTTAGCAGATGTGTTTTCTTGCTGCAAACCATGAGTGGTTTTCAATACTGGTGTTGTAGTCAAGACCACACTAATCAAAACCAAGATATTACCAGAGTGCTCCGAGCCCGAGACAAGGTCGAGACATTTAGGGATCGAGACCAAGACCAAAATTATCACTGAAAAATCATCACCTTGTGTGCAGTGGGCGTGTCATTCACTTAGACCAAAACACCGGGAAGGTTGCGGCCGTAACTAGGGGATAAAAATCTAATCATGAATGAATTGAAAATATTTGTTATTTTAGAGAGGGGCGTTTTCCTTCTATCACAGTAATGACTTGGAAAAATAGCCTGTCAGTGGTGTTCTTGATTTAAACCGAGACCTTCAAAAAGTGGCCTTGAGACCAAGACAGATTTCGAGTACTACGACACTATTGAGGGTTCTGACAGGCAGCTGCTCTTACCTCTTCCATTACTGCGTTCCTCCACTTACCGGCCTGCTTTGACCCCTTCATATAGACAAAGACATGATTAACGCGACCAACAACTCAAGTCCAACTCTTTTCTTAAAAAGTGTATATTTGTTCATTTCCACATGTTTGTGTTTATGTGTCCAGGTTACGAAGGAGAGAACTGCCAGGTGGATATAGACGAGTGTGAGCAGAACCCGTGTGAGAATGGAGGCGAATGTTTCCAGCGCTCAGATGTCCTGAACTACTGGAAGCTCCCTGAGCTCAGCAACGCCAATTTCAGCTATGAAGAGGCCGCTGGCTTCATCTGCCACTGTCTACCAGGATTCACCGGTGAGACAGTTACACCAAACCCTTTAAGTTTTTTGGATTATTGACTCACCGTAAAGTGATACGAATCTTGTTTTTCTGTTTTCTTCACAGGAGATAACTGCTCCATCAATGTGGACGAGTGTGAGTCTGCTCCGTGTCAGCATGGCGGGAGCTGTCAGGATCTGATCAATTCTTATCAATGTGTGTGTCCAGACGGCTTCACAGGTAGGCGAAACCTCTTATCTGCTTTTATCTCCTAACAAAACAAAACTCATCTGCTCTTCCTCCAGAGACACCTCACAGGTTATTGCTCATCAGACAGAACATAGCAGCCACTTCCTTTACTTCGACGGTTCTCACATGGGAAGCTGGAATAAACTTGCACTAAACTACTTCCATATGAGGTTGTTATCGTTAACGAAAACTAAAGCGGCTGTGGCTCAGTGGTAGAGTCGGTTGTCTCTCAACCCAAAGGTCAGGGACTCGATCCCCAGAACCCCTGACCTTCTGCAGTGCTGGGTTGTGGATTTTAAGTGACAAGTGAATAAAGCATGCTGCTCTAATGCTGCAAAAGTAAATATAATCTTGTTAATTCTCTTTTGGGTTGCCTCATTAAAAAAAAACACTTCTCTGTTGTGTAAAAAGATCTGAAGTGAACCGATCTGAACGTCCTCAGTAGAAACCAGTGAAGAGCGATAACTTTTACAGAGTGCCTCAGAATCTCCCCGACCAAACAATAAAGGGTTAATCTTCCTCCTGCTGATCATTCCTCATGGCCAGCCAAGGTATTAATTCCTCATTAGAGGAGATTTGTCACTGCATCACTCAAAACAGGAGGAAAGGCACCAAAAGCCGACCTCCAAACACACAATCTGGACTTAGAAGTGAGGAATTCAGCCAAACGCTCTCGTCAACAAAACGAGAGGCTAATTTGCCAACACTCAGCTTATTAAAGCCACAAAATGTGAAGACGCAGCAGAGCAAAGGATGGGGGGGCGATGAGAGGGCATATGGTTTGGAGGAGCATAGAAAACAACAAAGCCAATCAAAGGTGCCATATGTCAGGCGTCCACGGTGGGCATTAAACGGGGGTCTCCTAAGAAATTTATCAGGGGGAGGGGAGATTACAGCAAAGCTTCTTAGGGGCCTAATTAAAGCCTGATGAACGGAAAAAAAAAAAAGAGGATATAAAACACTTTAAGTAAAACAAAAACAAAAATCCCAAATAATCTGCTCGTTATTCTTCTAGTTTTACTTTGATGTAAACATATCACGCTGGAGTGAAAGAAACTCAAAAGAGGATATTCTTCTCCAAATATGATCCTATTACCTTCATATGGCACGTTTGACAGAGGATGACTTTGCACGTGCGAGAAGTGGTCATCAGTATATATCTGGGGGTTAATCCGATAGAGATGAACCCCTCCTCATTGCACTTAATCAGGCTGTGCTTATGGAGTTACAAAACAACCGTTTGAGTGTGTTTATAAAGGCTGATGCAAGTCATGTTTGGATTGAAAATGTCAAAATGTAAATCAACGGCGCAAGATGCTAGGTGACCGAAAAGATAGTCGGGAAAATAGCTCGGGAAAGTAGCTTCTGCCACAGCACAATGTATCCACGATTGATTAGCTTCTGCTGAGGAGGAGAAGACGTGAAGCAGAAGAAGAAGAAGAGGATGCGTGTTCATGAAATCCTCAGGGCACGACAGGATTTGGGGGAGTTTAGGCTCCTCCAGGAGCTGCAGCTCTATAATGACCACCTCACGAGCACGACACACATTTCTGCTGCTTTTTTAAACAAACCTGGTAAACAAAAGTTTCTTTTCAAACAGAGATATCTCTCCGACGCCCGGTAGGTCTTTAAACTAGAGCTAAGGACAGTGGGACTCCCTTTGTTTTGATGTGATCTATCCTTCTGTCGGACTCACGGAGGTGCTGTCAATGAGCGCTGCGCCTAGGTTGAAAATGTTTTAATTTTCACGCATCGGGCAAGGACGACGCAAGAGCGTATCTCTCTTGCTCGGTGCAACACATAGACAATGAATGGGTTTGAGAGCGGCGCTCAACCCCACTGCATCCCATCTCAAAGGCCCTTTAGGGTTGTTATTTTAGTCAAATATCTGTGAGTCAACGATACATTTAAAAAAATGATCCAGAAGATTTCTCGTGAATAATTAATCTAAAGTGCTCTACTTGGTCTATGAATATACCGTATGTCAAAAGATTTGTCAAATAAGATGCATTATTAAAATTATTGTAACAACCAGTATACATCATGTACATTGTTAAGAACACAAGCACTTCACCTGGAGTAGTGGTGTACTCATGGGGTACTTCAGCCTCTTGTGGCCAAAATAAGGATTACACTGACTAACGTAAGTTATGTCCATAACTATGGATCTATGAGACCGAACGAGGACCGTCACCACGGTCTTTACCGTGAATGAAGCCATCCTTCTACCTATCTACGAGACCAAAATATCAACAAAGTCATGTGACTGACCTTAGGGGGATAGCCCCGGATCATATAAGCATCCGGGTCAGTCATCACTTCCTCCTTGCCTGGAACGCCTCAGGCAGTTCCGAGCGACAAGAGATGGTGACGGTCCTCGTTCGGTCTCATAGATCCATAGTTATGGACATAACTTACGATCTATTTCGACCTCACTCAGACCGTCACCACGGTCTTTACCGTGGATGAGTTGTGGCAACAATGTCGCGAGGAACTTGTGATTCCCCCTCGTCATCTCTCTCAGCAGCCGAACTAAGAATAGTTGAGCCGATTGCTGCAGACGTGACATTGACTCTATAAAATCTTGCAAAAGTGCATGGAGTGCTCCATGATGCTGCTGCACATATATCACTGAGAGCAACACCCTTCAAAGCTGCCCATGAAGTTGCCATACTGCGTGTGGAGTGAGCCACCAGGCCCTCCGGGACGGGGAAACCCTGACCTAAATAGGCCTGGGAAATAGTCCCGACCAGCCAGTGGGACAGACGCTGCTTAGAAAGTGGGCGGCCCACGCCTCTAGTCCCATAACAAACAAACAGCTGCGTGTGTGCCTGCCGCAGTTGTTGTGTGCGATCGACATACACCCTCAAAGCTCTCACTGGACACAGTGTATGAAGAGCCACTCCTCCCTGGGAGGCCGGTTCCGGGCAGAACGCCTCCAATTCTATAACATTATTTACCGTCAAAGGACTCACCACCTTCGGAAGGAAGAATGGGTTCGGCCACATAGATACCCCTGCATTCTCAGGTTTCCACCTCAAGCACTCATGGCTCACAGACAGTGCATGTAGCTCACTTACCCTCTTGGCAGAACACATAGCTAAAAGAAAAGCCGTCTTGTGTGAAAGAAGCTTGAGGGAGGCCTGCTCCAGCGGTTCATAAGGAGCCATAGCCAGGGACCTCAGCACCAATGGAAGGTCCCATGATGGTGCCCGCAAACACCTGCTAGGGCGCAGACGGTTAGCACCTTTCAGAAATTGTGACACCATAGGGTTCTTCCCAACAGACAGACCCCCTACTGTTTCATGAAAGACTGAGATAGCCGCAGTGTAAACCCTCAATGTGCTAGCTGCTCTACCTGAATCCAGGAGGAACTGGAGGAAAAGGAGCACCGAAGCCAATGGGCAAGTAACAGGCTCCAGGTCCCTCTCATTGCACCATGATGAAAATAACTTCCATCTCTGCTGGTAATTATAGCGTGTGGAAGGTGCCCTGGCATTATTCATAGTCGCTATGACAGCCTCACTGAGGTTGTGAGAGATGGACTCAGGAGGGGCCAGGCCCACAACTGCAGGACAGTCGGGTTCGGATGCCAAATTTGTCCCGCTGCCTGAGAGAGGAGGTCTGCCCTGAGCGGCAGGGGCCAGGGTTTGCCGTGAACAAGTCGAAGGAGGGCCGGAAACCACTGTTTCCCCGGCCAACGGGGGGCTATTAACAAAACCCTGTAGCACCCCTGTGCCACCCTGTGCAGTACATGGGGGATAAGTGGAAGTGGAGGAAAAGCATACAGTAACCCCTTCGGCCACTCGTGAGACATTGCATCCAGGCCTAATGGCCCAATCGGATGACTCAGGGTGAACCACATCTGACAATGGGTCGTCTCTCTGGATGCAAAGAGATCGACCTGAGCTATGCCGAAGCGAGCCCACAAGCTGCTTACCACCAATGGGTGTAATCGCCACTCCCCCGGGAGCGGCCCCGACCTGGAGAGAAGATCCGCTGCCCTGTTCAGAATGCCTGGTATATAAACAGCCCTGAGCGAGGCCAGGCGCGGAAAGGCCCAAAGTAGGAGTCTCCGAGCCACATTGAGACAACGCAGAGACTTCGTGCCGCCCTGGTGATTTATGTGGTACACCGTGGCAGAATTGTCTGACCTCACTAACACATGTTTGCTGTGTATGAAAGGAAGGAGAGCTCTCAGGGACAGATACACTGCCCTCAGCTCCAACACATTGATGTGTTCGGTGTCCCATGGAGGCAGCCAAAGACCTCTCACCATTCTTCCCTCCCAGACTGCACCCCAGCCTGTGCGGGAGGCATCTGTGGACACTAGTGTCCGCCTGGAAGGAAGATGTCCCAAGGGGACTCCCTGTGTGAGCATCCTGCAGTCCCGCCATGGATGCAGAGCCTGCAAACATGAAGCGGTTACCCGGAGCCTCACATGCCTGTCCCTCTGTGGGTGGAGGTTCAGAGCATTCAGCCACCGCTGCAGGGGTCGAGCCTTGAGAAGACCCAGCGGAAGCACTACTACTGCTGCTGAGATTAACCCCAGCAGTCTCTGAAAGTGAACAAGTGCAAGGCGTTTGCCTGGACGAAAGCTGCGAAGGGTCCTCAGGATCCTGGCTACCCTCTGAGGGGTAAGACACGCCCTCATCGTGATGGAATTCAGGCACAATCCCAAGAAGATTGTCTCCTGTCGTGGCTCTATGTTGCTCTTCCTGAAGTTGACCTTGAAGCCAAGGGACTGAATGTGGGTCAACACAGCCTCTGTGTCCTGTATGACCCGGTTGCGGGACGGAGCACATATTAGCCAGTCGTCGAGGTATGGCATTATCTTTAGCCCTGCCCTCTGAAGTGGTGCCAGGGCAGCTGCTACCACCCTCGTGAAGACCCTCGGGGACAGGGAGAGGCCAAATGGGAGGACCTTGAACTCGTAAGCCTGCCCCCGAAAGGCGAAACGAAGAAACTTCCAATGGTCCCGACAAATAGGGACATGGAAATAAGCGTCCTTGAGGTCTATTGTAGTAAACCACTCCCCTGGTTCCACTGACTCTAGGATGTTTTTTGTATGTAGCATTTTGAAGGGCAGGACCTTCATGTAAACATTTAGGCGCCTGAGGTCTAGGATGGGACGAAGCCCTCCATCTTTTTTGGGAACCAGGAAATATGTTGAATAAAAGCCAGTGTGCTGTTCTCTCTGATTTACCTTGATTATAGCGTCCTTCTGCAGAAGAGTTGTAATCTCCTCTGCCAGAATGTTGGCCTGTTCTGGGTCCATGACTGATGTCATGTGGACCCTGGAAAAATGTGGGGGCCGCCGCCGAAATTGAAGTTTGTATCCCCTTGCAACTGTTGCCAATACCCAAGGGTCTGAAACAGTCCTCTCCCAGCTTTCCAGGCATAAGTGGGAGTGAACCCTGGCGGCGGCCCCAAAGATCCTATGCAGGACCCCCCCCGGGTACCTGAACCTCTGGGGGGGCGCCTCCTTTGGAGTGCCCCTCTTGCTGCAAATCGGGGCTGAAAGGCCTGCTGCTGAGGCCTCCCGGTTGTATCACGGAAGCCTTGAGTGCCCAAGTCCTGCCGTTTGCCCCGAGTCCAGTACTCCTGAGGGCCCCAAGCAGGTTGATATGGGTGCCGCTGGCTTGTGGGGTATTGCCTGGCTCTCCCCTGGTGCCTGTATGCACGCTGTACACGTTCTCTTAAATTGAGAGTTTTTTCAGTCTTGTCCAACACACCCTGTGAATCAGAGTGAAACAGTCTACCCGACTCCACAGGCATGTTAGTAAGTTCCCTCCTAATGTTCTCTGGGAGGGTTGTCTGAGCCAGCCAGATCTGCCTCCGAGTCAACATAGCAGATGACATTGCTGCGCCAACGTCACGGGTGAGTTGGGAGTGAGTGGAAAGGGCAGCATCTATCAAATTCATGGTGTCCTGGTCACCTGTATTTGCTGTTCGTCTAATAGCAGCTAAGAGGATAGCAAGAGCATTTCCTGCACGGGCCGCACGAGCAGCTGAATTGTAAGTCCTGCAAACCAAACGGTCTGTCTTATCACACTCCCTTCGAGGGCACCGTGGGTCAGCTGTCACCCTTTCAGGGCCAAGAGAGGTTAAAGCTGCCATCTCCTTCTCTACTGGTGGTATGTCACCCAGTCCAGTTTCTAGGGAGTATTGAGCTTTAGCCAGCCTCCTGCAGCCTGCATTAAACTGAGGGGCGCTGCTAGGCGCATTCCAAGCCCTCTTCAGCATCTGGCAGTAATCTTCAGCTGCAGGGATAGTCGCTGGGGGACGGGGCTGTGAAACACCTGCCCAGACCCCCTCCAATGAGCTTGGGGCTTCCACTGGGGTTGCAAGCCCCACAATCTTAGCCGCACTCAACACCATAGAAATCACATCACTGGGACCAGGCTCCTCAGCACAGTCCTCCACAGATGCGGACTCCTCCTGGTGGGGTGAACTAAAAGAGTGCATCCCCTCAGCCTGCTCTGAGCGTCCCCCTTCCTCCAAGAGGGATCCCTGTGCATAAAGGGATATGGAATCCGGGTGAACAGCCAGTGGCTCCTGATATGCCGGCAGGTGTGCCTGGGAAGGCCCAGTTGAATGATCTGCATCAGATGGGGCCGCACCTTGAGAGCGAGCCTCAATCATTGCCACTCTGTCTGACAGACCACGAATGGCAGCCAAAATCTGTAATTGCGTGTCCTCTGGCCCCACAGCCTCCCCAGGAAGAGGGGCTGAACTATGCGGTGGTGGAGAGGTACACTTTGGGGGTCGTTTTTTACCACGCCCATGGGAATGCGCCCGCTTTTGACGCTTGTGAGAGCGGCGGTCAGTGTTACGCCCCCGTTCCCTACTAGGGGAAGGAGAAAGGGCTACTACAGCGTGGGGAGGATGACCTCCCAGCCCGGCTCTCCGGGCCCTCTCTCCCAGAGGTAACTCCACAGCTGCTGGGCATGGGCTCTCGACATCATCCAAAAGATGAGCCTTGCCCAAACATGAAGGACACTCTTGGTGCCCATCACGCGGGTCCATGGCTACCCCACAAAAGCGACAAGCCTGGGGGGCCATATTATGTTTAGGTCCACTTTTCTGACCTGCTATACGGGCAGCAAATTATAACCCTCTATGTACGCGGACGTACGAGGGGAAAAACAAAATAACCCACCTGCTGATCACAGAGGTTTAAGGAAACCAAGTACTCAACACAGGAACAATCACTTATTTATAAATAATGTCTGTGTCTTATTTATCTATAATTTTTACCCGTTTGAAATAACAACAATCACCACTCTTATACGCGAACGTATGAGGGAAAACACAAAACCTTAACTGCACCCTGCAGAAGGAACAATCGGTTACTTAAATACCCGCAAAAACGGTTTCACTATAAATTAATTGCCCATCGTTTACGCGAACGTAAGAGGGAAAAGAAAAAATCCCGAACAATCGAGCTATATGTAGCTTATTTGATCAAACTTAAATCGCCACTCATGCACGCGAACGTACGAGGGGAAAAGAAAAAACCCCGAACTGCACACAGCAGAGGGGACACTCAACTTGTGTAGCCAACTGACATTAATAGTATTCTTACTCACCCAAATGCCGCTTCTACAGGCTACGGTGAAAGAGCAACAGGTGAAAGCAAGTAGCCTACCTGGATGCAAACAAACAGCTGGGATTAATTGATTAAACATACGGCAGGGATACTCGTAAAGTACCCTGCCGCTAACAACAAGCAGAAATTAACACAGACCAGCTAACAATCCTCAGGGACCAAGGCACCTGCACAACAATGTGACGGATTTGCTGGTTCTGATATTTCAAACTTACCGGTCTCAGATGAGGCGAGAAAGGCAAAGAGGAAGTGATGACTGACCCGGATGCTTATATGATCCGGGGCTATCCCCCTAAGGTCAGTCACATGACTTTGTTGATATTTTGGTCTCGTAGATAGGTAGAAGGATGGCTTCATTCACGGTAAAGACCGTGGTGACGGTCTGAGTGAGGTCGAAATAGATCACATGGGGAAACAAGTCTGAAAACTTTAACCTGAAAGAACTGTTTCTCCACCTTTTTTAATAGATTTAAAAAAGTGGCTTTGAAAAAAATCCAAGCAAAAACGTTTGCAGCTGGCAAAACATCTTTTTGTCTCACCTGTTTTAAGGAGATACAAAAAAAAAATAAAACTAGCTATAATCAGGTCTATGTATATAAGATAAGATATACTTTATTGTCCCCAAAGGGGAATTTGTCTCAGACTCTGTCCTGCAGTTACAAGATCATTAAAACGTATAAAACAGAGATCATACAAAACATGTTACAGTACACATAAAAACACCTCCTGCAGCAGTGACATACTGACATATTGTGCGGCCCCTTGGCACAACATTACCTCTTATTCAGAATATTAACGCACATCGGCACAAATGAATGTTTATAGCTGAATCTTCTCCCAGAAATCTACAGTAGCTGAAACTGAGAGTGAAGAATGTGGGTCGTCGGATCAGACACTATTCTCTGTGCCTGTCCAACAACACACTGTTCATAGTGTTTGGAGAGATGGATGTTTTTTAACACCCATCATTTTTTATAGCAGTCTGCACAAGACGGGATACTGTTATCCCGTATCTGATAATGCTTTCACAAACAGCAGTGTAAAAACTCCATAGACTCTCAGTCTGCTTAAAAAACATGTCGCAGTGTGGAGCAGACTCCAGCTGAGTGTGTCGTCTAAAATGTACACCAGATTTTTAATTTTCACATTTGACCTCTCAGGGCTTCTGTAAGGGTGTTTTCACACCTCGAACATTTGGGGGAAAAATGCTCTTAAAGAGTTGTTTCTCCTCTCGTTCATGTGCTGACTCGTGTTTCTGAACTTCTGTGTTTTTGTGAGTATTGGCCAACATCTGACAAATATGCTCACTTGCCTAAATGTTGATGAGATATTTGAACTCCTCACTGCTCCAAGTCAACCTACGACTCATTTTGTTGGGGTAACCAGCTAAAGAGCATCTTTGAGCTATCCCACAATTCAAAGTCTGACCAGTACGCATGGCATGTGTTAACCTGCACAGCGGGAAAAGGAGGCTGTGACATAATGGCGTACGTACAGCTCTGAGTTGGTGTTTGCTCTGGCCCGCTTTACGATATTTTATTGTGGACACTGAAAGAGACTAAAAGGAAACATGCAACAATGCATCATTTAATCACCTGAATCAGAACAAAGCCAATGAGATACAGGTTTGAAAACAGTCGAATACTTCCCCCCTCTAAAAGAACCAAAGTTGTATTTTATTATCGGTGATACTAACAGAATAGTGATGCACAATGAAATCTGCTACACAGATGAAGAACATGTTTGGATTCTAAATAGAATTGTTAAACTAAAGACAATTACGTAGACAGTAGTATCTGTCATGCTTTTTTGGAAGTAGCTCTTCCTGACTGCAGGACATCATTACAGTAGAAAGATATCCAAATATTATAATATTTGACTCTAAAGAATAAAATATATTGTGACAAAAGGATGTAGACAAAATCATCTTTCATATTTACTACTATTTCCAGAGCAGACTGTGACATATTTCTAAATTTTCAAAGGCAATAAATGTAATGAAATATAATCTGGTACAGACTGAGAAGCAGATGTGCAAACTGCACAAAAAGATCCTCAAGGGATGCATAGATCAGAGGGGTCATGCTCAGGCCTGAACCTGCAGCACCTCCTGCAGGTTTACTGCAGCAGCTCCTGCCGCTAGTGGGCATCAACAGGCCAGCACAGGGAGCAGAGAGAGGACTGCAGCACTGCATTCCTCTTGTCAAACAGTGACAGGAGCCAGCTGGAGGCTGGAGGCTTACTGCTCTGTGAGGGCTGGGCTGCAGACACGAGAGGGGCAGAGGGGTGTGAGGGAGGGGGAGGGATTCTGGGAGGAATGGGAGGATAGGAGGGAGGAAGAGAAAAGGTGGGCAGGGCTGACTTGTAATCACTCCTGCCTGTCTGCCTGGTACAGGGTGGAGGAGTGAAGGCAACTGCTCTGTAGGCTAGAGAGAGAGAGAGAGTGAGAGAGAGAGGGGACCTGGTTGTGTCATCTGGCAGCGTGAGGAGTGTGTTGGCTGTTCACTTTGTGGATCATGAGGGGAAACATATTGATGCTGCTGCTGCTGTGCTGCTGCTGTGGGCCCTGGTGGCTGACAGGTACAGTATGGTTCAGCGCTTTAATTCTACATTTACTAAAAGTTGCTTGCTTGCGTACCAGGGTGGTGTCTTGGCACGGAAAGGACAAACAGCTTCTGGGTTCCTTGGGTGTAGAGTATTTTAAAGGACTTTGTTAATGCAGGTCGACTGCTGCTGTCAGGGCTTACTGACGACTGAAACCAGGCAGACAGAGTATAGTTCTGGCACGGTTTGTGTGTGTGTGGCACTACTTTGTCTGACTAGCGATATTTCAATGTCAACTTGATACAATCAGTAAGACAGAAACAGGTTTAATTTTGTTAAGGGAAATCTGTTTGAAGCTAATCATCCTCTAATTTGTGGCTGATTAACTTCTAGTTTCCTGCAGTCATTTCCTCATTTGCAAATGACACTGATGGAACAATTCACCTGCAGGTTCATCTTTATGTGTGCAGGCTAAGCTTTGTGTTCCAGTGCAGGCAGCTAAACTATAAACAGATGTATGTATTAAAGTTAGTACATTAATTATGACTTCTTTTTTGATCCATGCAAGATATGTTTTGGTTATCTAGTGTCTTTTAAAGTTGTACTAAAAAAGAGTCTCTCTTCATTCAGGCGTACACTGTGAGGTGGACATCAATGAGTGTGACAGCAATCCCTGCAAGAATGGCGCCACGTGTGAAGATGCTGCCAACCACTATAGGTGTCACTGCCCTGCGCCAGAGCCCGGCCTTGAGCCCTGGGGTGGGCCAGACTGTGACGTCCGACTCGTTGGTTGCCAACAGCACCAGTGTCAACACGGAGCAGGCTGCGTACCCGTGCTGATGGATGATGGGAAGCACAACTACACCTGTTTGTGTCCGCCGGGCTGGTCAGGAGAACGCTGCAACACTTCTACCACATTCTCCTTCAACTCAGAGGGCTACGTCTTCGTTCAGCTGCCAGAGTCCAAAAAGAAGACCAAACGATCAACAAATGACTACAACCATGGACTCCACATGCAGCTCCGGTTCAAGAGCACTTTGCCTGACATGTTGTTGTACTACAGAGGCACCATGGAGCGCTTTGTCTCACTGGAGCTTGTCGGAGGCTCCCTTCAGGCCAGGGTTAAGTCAGGGAAGTTACTACAGGCTATTCACCCTGGACCAGTCAATGATGGAGAATGGCGCCAGGTCACTGTGACCATGGACGAGAGGCTGGTTCTGGTTTTAAAAGGACCCGGATGTGAGGAGGAGTGTCAGGTGAAGAACGAGGACTACAACCATCTGATCTTCCTCCAGCCCAGTTCCTTTAAACAGCTATATATAGGAGGCGCACCGCAGGAATATTTAGCCCACACCTACAGTGGACGGGGGTTCATTGGCTGCATGGAAGATCTTCGGGTGGACCACAAACCTCTTCTGCCCCAGGACCTCATCAGAGAGGAGAACCAGGGCTTGGAAATAGGTTGCAGCAAAAAGGACTGGTGTCAGGAAGACCCATGCATGCAGCGTGGGCAGTGTGTGGACATGTGGGTTCGTGCCAGCTGTGACTGTCATCGGCCTTACTATGGAGAAAGCTGTGAGAGAGGTAAGAGTACTTAGAGGATAGCTTATACGCTTGCAGGAGTTTTCTCTACTTTTTCTGCACATTTATTTTTTATGGAGCAAATAAATCACTTTAAGGCTAAAAGAGCGTATTAAAAATAGAATCACCATGACTATATGAGGCGAAACTGCAGAAATGCTTCGCCTGGGGCTATGACCTACCAAAATGCATGATTGGAGGGCTCCCTGAAGTTTTCCAGAGAACTCAACCAACACTTTGTCAAAAAAATTGTTGAACTATAATGTATGTATCAAAGACCGATCTTCCTTGTGTCCTCGACCTAATGACTTTTGGTCTTGTGTCTTTGTACATTTGTTTGGGACCCCCTTGAAAACGAGGTGATACACCTCAAGGGGTTTATCCTAATATAATAAATTTATCTCTTACTGCTGTTTTGGTACCCCAACCCTACCATGCAAAAAGAGTTTAGTGCAGAAACAGACATAAAGATACCCCAAAAGTGATACCATCCATGATTAGGAAACTTTTTTTTTAATTGAATAGATCCCTTGAGATACATTGTGTTGGAGAGAAAGATTGACAAATTTGTACCTCCCACCCCCTCTTCAGAGTATCCATCCTGGACCTTTGGTCATGAGAACACCACCAGCTATGCTGCCTTCAACATCTCAGAAACCCACGGAGATAACTTCACCATCTCATTCTTAATGCGCTCCCTCAAACACAACGGCCTGCTCCTGCAGCTCCATCGAGAAGGAAAGCCTTACATGACGATCTATCTGAAGGAGGGCACTGTGGCTATTTACAGCCCTCACACCACCCTGCTGTCTGAGGCCCAGTTTGTCACTGATGGCATCAATAATTTGGTGACTGTAAAGGTGCGTTATGGCAATGTGGTGTTCCCCAAAGCGGGGAATCATCGTGCCTTAGGGAACGTGAGCGTAGAGGCAGGGGATGTTGCGTATGTTGGAGGGCTCCCTGCAGGCGAGAGCATGAACGCCTGGGGTGGAAACTTCAAGGGCTGCCTGCAGGACATTCGGCTGGACCACAAACATATGACTGCTGGGGATCATCCAGGTGGAGTGGAATTTTATCAGGAGAGCAACAAGGAGAATGTGCTTCAAGGATGCAAGAGTGATGATACATGCAAGGTAAAGATAGTTATATTGTCTGCTGTATCGTCCCTTTAACTACAGAATGGACAAAACCAAGGCAATCCTAGCACTGCTATCATTAGCCACACTTGACAAAACAAAATGCATCGGTTACACATAGACCATTTAAAATCAATTCTAGTCAATTTGGACTGTTTTCTGAGTGTTTTCCCACCTTTGGGCTATAATTTAGGAAATAATTTGCCAAGGAATAACCCTAGTGCTAATGTTGACACACATCTCACTGAACTTGTTTCATTTAAAAAATGTAGATGAACCACTTTAATTGTCACAAAAGAAACAACACAATGTGAGAATGAAAGAAATTCAATTTAATGAGGATAATTAACTTTATCTTTACATTTTTAATGGTATTAAAGTCTGTTCCAGTCTTTCCAAAGACCTGCAGAAACCCTACCCCATCAGATCAGACCATAGATCCAATATACAGTAGCTTCAGTCAGTCCGTGCAGTTGTAATGTAAACACTGCCGCTAACACTTTACCAGTGCTAATTGTGTTAGCACTCTGCAGTTCTTCCTGTACTGTTCTGCCTTAGTCTTGGTAACATTGATCTGGTTTTTAATCCCTGATTTGTAAATTACAACTCAATCTACCCTGCAGCTCGTACACCTGCAGTCGCTTCAGGTAAGGGATTTTTCAAACCGCTATCTAATCCTGCCATCTGTGTTTGTCTGCACAGGACGGGCCCTGCTTCAACGGAGGCCAGTGTGAGGTCACCTGGAATGACTTCAAGTGCATCTGCTCCATGAAGTACTCAGGCCGGCTCTGTGAGACGCGTTTGTGGTGTGTCGACAAGCCTTGTATTGACGGAGTGCACTGTGTGGACCTACAGGATGGTTACGAGTGTAAGTAGTCCATGGCGGTGATTATGATTATCATGATCTTTTTTTATCGAGGCAGTGGAAGTCAAGTCAGTTCAAGACAAGTTTATTTGTTTTGGTTTTAATTTCTTAATCAGATTTACTGTTCAGTCTTGGAAAGTTTCCTAAGAACTCTTTAACATGAGTTGGTGAGGACAACCTGCCAGATTTAAAACCCTCGCTGACATCTGAAAAAACCCCTCCTTAGAGCGAGAAAGGGAATAAAGACCAAGACTTTAAGATTCTTACTGCAGGACATGTTGAGAAGAAAGACTCAAAAATGTGATTCCACAACACAAAGTGAAATAAGATGGCACCAGTCATAATAACCATGCCTTAATTATTACCATTAATCACACAGAGGTAACACTGTTGAAGAGGTGACAGTAATTTATATATATGAAATTGTATTATATGTCATCAATCATTCTTTATGCAGACCCAGAGCTGCTCAGCGATGAAGCCTTACTGCATGCACTGCAGACGGTGCTGACAGTGTTGTGATGCTGCAGTGTTTGTTTCATTTCCCTGCAAATCAGAAATCAGATTGAACAACAACCAATACCATCAGAAAATATCGTCTGATAGTATTGGTCAAACAATATCTTAAAGGCACTATTCCTAGTGCCAGATCACCTCGCTGAAGGTTGGGGGAGCTTCCAGTAGTCTTAATAAATGGTCTATGCTGTTATTAGCCTTTATACTTGTGCTGTGTCGTGTTTCACACTGATCACGGTGGGGTTTGTTATGCCACTGCGTTTGTTCTGTTATCTGCCTCTACTTAAAAAATCTGGCCTCTAAAAGTGAGTGGAGTCATCCAAAAATGTAGAATCTGGGATTGGTCAGCTTTGTAGATCGTGCCAAAGCCTGCTGGCTCCCACATGAAGCTTTAACTCAGTCTTAATGTCTCAATGCTTGTTGTGACTGCCAATAGAGTGTGTTGCAGGGATTTCAGTCAAAGTAACTGTGTTAAGCAGGTATCTGCTGTAACTCCAACAAGACCCGCTTTCTTCACAATAATATCACAGTATAGAAGCTCATCTACCAGCTTGCGTACAAATGAATATGCTCACAACATTTGATTAGTCTAAGATGCAGACTCTCAAGAAAATGTAAGAAGAAAAAGAAGAGCTAACCAATCATGTCTGGGAGCTTCATACCCTCCAAACCCAGGATGAGATATTCCTGACAGTAAAGGACCTTTAATATTGTAAAGAAAGCAATGTAGCTGTTCCATACCTGTGTTTTTATCTCACACCAGATGTGAACATGTGTCATGTAACGCCTCTTCTTCTTAAGGATTGCTGGCACGAGATATAAAATCCCTTATGAGGCTGAAATGAGTCAGGGTTGTTTGTTTCAGTGCAAAAAGGAAAGCCGTCATAATGAAGCCTTTTTAAAGGATTGTATAGACTTACTACGATGACCTGTAATGACAGAGAGATGACCGTGCTGACTTTAGCCTCAGTCTCTTTTCTTGTGCTGTCAGAGTCTGACAGACGAGAAGAATAAATCCTGTTGTTATTCGTTGCTGCTTCACAGGGTGTGGCAGTCCAGATGTGGTGTATTATGAATATTCTGCTGACATTTTATATCCTTGGCTAACATTTTATGTCAGCTGCAACAGCCGACTTGAACTTAGTCTGCAAAATCAACTGCACCAAAAGCAAGATGAAAACACTTCTATGCAAACTAAGCTATCTCCTCCTTGTTAGCTTGCTTAACCAACTTAGGTGGGGTCTTTTTATTCACGAACATGTATGTTTGATTTGATGGATTTTTAATGTGTGAGCTTTTTCTCACTGTTGTACATCTCACTTAAAAAAGTCAGTCTACAATAAAAAAAACATATCTGACCCTGACACAAAGAAGATCTTTAAATTTTTGCCAGACAGTTATCCACCTCTTCTTTTTGACAAATGAAAAATCATCTGGCTCTACACGTCTTTGTCTCAGTATGTTTTCTGACGTCAGTACTTTCTCCTCACACAGGTTTAACTGAAGCCGTTTTCCAGGACAACGCTCTCCAGTTTATTGCCAACAGCTCCTTGTTGAGCCCTGTAACTAGCATCACCCTTGAAATGCGGACACGTGACATTGATGGGATCCTACTGCGGGCAGAAAGCAGATCTGAAGTCTTCTGCTTGGGTCTGCTCAACTCCTCTCTGCTGGTTAAACTGGACAGCGGGGCGGATTCAGATCTGCTGGCCTTCACAAGTGACAGAGCCATTGCAGACGGAGCATGGCACCAAATCCAGCTTTCCATGGTGGACCCCACGCAGTCAGCATCCCGGTGGCGCCTCACCGTGGACGGGCAGAGAGTTAGCAGCACCTATCATGAGAGTGGAAACCTTAACTTCCTTAATGACACAAAGATTTGGCTGGCCGAGAAATACACTGGATGTTTAGGGGAAGTGAGAGTCGGCGGAGTCTACCTGCCACTCGTTAAAGTGCAAAACCCCCCTCAGATGAGCTGGTTCTCCAGACTGGGTGGACATGAGCCAATTATTGGATGCAAAGGTGCACCAATTTGCGATTCCCAGCCATGCCTAAACCAAGGTGTATGTCAGGACCAGTTCAATGAGTTTAACTGCAGCTGCAGCGCAGGATGGGAGGGGAAAGTGTGTGAGGCGGAGATAAACGAATGCTCCCCAAGTCCTTGTGTCTATGGTTCATGTAAAGACCTTCTGGCAGACTACCAATGTGACTGTGAGCCTGGATACGCGGGCAGAAACTGTCAGGACGAGGTGGATAACTGTCTGGAGTTCAACTGTGTGAATGGAGGAACCTGCTTGGAAACATTGGGAGCTAACACATGTTCATGTCCTCCAGGCTACATGGGCAAGCGCTGCCAGTAAGTAGACTTCTCTCTCTCTCTACAGCACATGAAAGACTTTAAAGTTCTAGCTTCAATTCATGGAAATCACCATAAGTAACCTGATGATGCCATCTTTGCTTGCTCCAGGTTGGCAAAATCATTGAATAGTAGGATACTAGACCTATAATTATCAAGTCCCCGCTTCTTTACTGACATTATCCCCATGACATGTTAAAGGAGATAAACGTTCCAATCTGCAAACAACTAGTTTTAATCATCTGATCATTTTAAACATTTCACTCCCCTGGTGGATTTGAGCTCGCTCTTTTTGCAACCACTAAACTCAAAAGTGACCATTTATGTTGAAGTATTTTTTTAATGATTGGTCAGACAGCAAAGCCTTGAAAGGGGAGTTTTTCATTTGACTTATTACAAACCAACGTTTGAATAAAGCATAAAGTGCTCAAGTTTACAAAATCTTTATTTAAGGATTGTTGGGTTCATTTTGCAGTAATTAGTTTCACATAAAATATGATTTTACTCCCTAAAAAGTCCCTGCTCGAAGGCTAATTATAACCAAAAGTACTAACCTCAATTGGTTTAAATAAATTAGACACTACGAACCAACTCAGGTAGCCCAGATTTCTCATATGGTATGACAGTATGCCGGGCTCAAGCTTCACCCTGTACCATCAGAAACCCTCATCCTTAAACAATAAGACCCTGGAAATAATGGGGGGGGGAAACTTTCTGGCGGCATCACTACTATACCACATTCAAAAAAGATACAACCTCCTTAGTTTTGAGAGCTTTATGCATTCATATGTTCTTATGTATCAACAACCTTGAAGCTCTTCGTAGATACGTTCAAAGACAGGACAGAAACAGAGTAACTAGAAGCATCACGAATGGAAGCTGTTTTTCTATATTTGGACAATCAGATTTCTCTTATTTAACAACGTTAAATTTCATCATCAATCCAAAACAGGAACTCTGTGCTGATCATTGCTAAAAAAGAACATCGACATAGCAGGATTATATTTCAGATGTTTAGTTGTATAGTCAAATGCAAAATGTGTGAAACACTTTTTAAATGTGTGATCATCTTCAGTTGTTGTAAGACTGAGCTGGAAATGTAGACAACAATAGTAAAAGTACGTTTCTGGTTTTGGGTTATTTGGGAAGAAAGCTAAATTCTATTACTACAAACAATTCCTCTACATAAAGTTGTGATTATTTTGTATGTGTGTTCAACAGGTGGCGATACCCTCCAGCAGCCTGCGATGCATACAGAGAGTGTCTTAATGGAGGGGTTTGTATAGGTGGAGACTCTGGAGGAAACTGCACCTGCAAGCCAGGATACACTGGCGACAGGTGAGAGCTGCACACTGCACATTCCTCTCACACAGACACACACATACGCAAACTTGCTGCTCAGGAATAAAGTATGTCTGAACCACTTCTAAGAGGAAAGGTCAGAAGGGTGTTTGTGTGCAGCTCTGTCAGGCAGCGTTGTGTTAAGACCCCAGTGATGTGTTTCAGGTGTGAGACAGAAATAGACGAGTGTGAGTCCAGCCCTTGTCTGAACGGTGCCACCTGTCTGGACAGACTCAACCACTTCCAGTGTGTGTGCGTGCCGGGCTTCAGAGGCAAACTGTGTGAGAGAAACGTAAGTGACAGAGATGTTTTGTATTGGCTCTGGCTGTGAGTTTGTTCACTTTCACAGCACGTTCTTAATTTGAACTCGAATCTGGAATATAGCTTTGAATGGTCGGTTCTATCATACCAAAGCAGTAATTCTGGATGGCATGTCTTAGAGATGACAGTTTAAAGGCAAAGGAGAAGATATGAGGTTTTAGGTGGGTATCAATGAAAGCGGACAAGCTAAATTTTGTTGACAAACTAAACCCTTCTATCCAAATTTTACTGAGAATTCAGCTGAAGGAGAAAACACAAAGTAGTTACCGTGTAATTGCTTATAAGTGATCTATAAAACATGTGATAAATATGAAATTACCATACGGATCCTGTTAAAATAGCCTAAAACGCCTGTCCACGTACACCCCGAGGACATTGAATACTGTTCTTGAACTGTCTTTACTACCAGCACAAGATCTCTTTTGAAAACTAACTATCTATAGATTCACAATGTCTTGAAATTCTTCCAGAAATCATTAAAATGTGCGGCAGGCATTCGTCACAGATCAAAATCTGTGTGCCGTTAGAAACCCCCTTCTTGCTTTCAGGATTCGAGTTATTGATTGAAGCAGCATATCCACGTGTTCAGAAGTACAGTGGCTACGAGAAACGTCAGTCACTGGCACAGTCAAGTGCAATTGGCTGGGTGTAGATACATCAAAATAGAGGCAGGTGCATCATTTTAACTCAGGCTGTCTTAGGCTATGATAGGCTGGGAACAGTAAATGGAAGGTCCTAATTGGCAGAATGAAGGGTCATTCAAAAGGAGAGCAGAGATGGGAAATTTGAAGTAATCCATGGATCTTTATGGCTGTAATGTGAATGGATTAAATCTTTCACTGGATTTGGTCTGGAGCTTTAGCGATATACAGCCTGTCAGGTTTTTTATCATGTTACTAAAGCCAAAAGTTACAACTTTATTAACATTTTTGAATGAGAACCATGTTCTGTCCTGTCCGCTTGCAGAAAGAGCATCACAGGGAGCCAGTCCCCTGGCTGGTGGTGACCATCCCACTGATCACACTGTGTGTGTTGCTGGCTATCCTGGTGGTGTTTTTCCTCATCATGACAGCACGGAAGAAGCGTCAGTCAGAGGGCACGTACAGCCCCAGCTCGCAGGAGGTGGCCGGTGCCAGGCTGGAGATGGGCAGTGTCCTCAAAGTGCCACCAGAGGAGAGACTGATCTGAGGTCTGCAGCCCTCCAAACATGTAAGGGGGGAGATAACACATGCTCTGCAAAGGGTCGAGAGAACGAATGCTCTGCAGGGTCATATTGCTGGCCCTTTCCTTCCTTACAAGGAAGTGATGGAGGATAAATCAATGACAAATTGTCCACATGGGGAAACTACTGACACTGAGGCCTCAGAGATGGACGAGTAAAGAGCAAAGGCTGAGAGAGACAGTCCTGATTACTCATGCTGTCCTGTTGTGGATAAGGATGCTCTGACCCTGGATTTGCCCTGGAGTCTTGTGGACTTTTTCAAGCTTAAATGTCAAGATAAACTACTCAACTAAAACATGACTAAAGAAAGAGTGAAGTTACGAAGAAATGTATTCACACAGACTGACAATTCCTAAAATTCTCGCCCTCTATGCGGTCATGTAAGACACAGGATTTGATCATTTATGATTAATCAAAGAAAAATGGAGGAATGTGAAGAAATTAAAAACATTCTGTTGAATTGCAGAGTTTAATTCAGTATTAATTGCAACAGGAGAATTATTTCTTCATCAAAGAACCCGTTGAAGTCGTATTACATTACACGCACAAGGGGGTGCTAATTGGTCTTTTTTTTGAAAACAGATACTAATCATGATGTCAAATCCTGTTTCTTTTGTCCTGGATGGTAATCACCTTTGACCTCAGAGCGACAAGCTTCTAAAAACTGTTGTGTAGATAACTGCTGTATGATATTGTCCATGTGCACTGTATGGCCCAAGAGGCTAACCACTTTTTCTGTTTTTTTGTTATCGTTTATTTTGCTGTGAGTGTTTTCTTTTTTTGTGTTGTGTATAGTTCGCTAAGTCAAGTCACTGTATTTTCTTTCATTTCTATGAGAACAGTATTTAATTGTAAGAATGTAATGAACTAAGGTGGTCAAATCAGTATTTATGAACAAAACAAACAAACAATATTTGGGATTCAGAAACAAAAAAACAAAGAAAAACAGACAATTACATTTTGCAAAGAATGTCTGCTCGTATTCAGACTGATTTCAAGCAATAATGCAACATACTGGACAATACATTCATTTGCTTTCTTTACAACAATGAGATGAGAAGGTAAATAAAGCTGTGACCTAGCTTAGCATAAGGACTGGAAACAAGGGGAAACAGCTTTCCTGCTTCTTTCTCTGGTAAAAAAAATGTTACATCTAAGGTAGTTTTTGACCACAGTCTCTTAGTTTTTGGTAACTACACAAGGCTCATGGCTATTGGGAGGGTTGGCATGCGGATTAACTGTAAATCTAAAGCTTTGACTTCCTTCACTGCTCTCTCTTCACAACTAAGGCCCAGTATGACGCCTGCATCATTGTTGATGCCAAACCAATGCAATGACGAGTCTCACTTTTTCCTTCAACAGTGAACGAGACCCCAAGATATTCAAACTCCTTAAGTTGAGTTGGCAACTCCCAACCTGGAGAGAGAAAGCATTGACCTGAAATTTGATTGTCCCGACTCTAGCTCTGACCAGTTTATATTGAACTAAAAACCACTGCAGTAGATCTTGTCTCGTGATGCAAACATTACAACATCATCTGCAAAGAGCAGTGAAGGGCAGCAGTGATGGACACTTTCCTCTTCCTGGTTTCATCATAAAAACCCAGCCATGGTTATCACAAAGAATACGTAACCTTGTGAAAAAGCTGGTGGATTTCCTGCCAGAGGTTTGGACAGAGCTCTTTCTCGGGTTGTATAAACCCAAGACCTTAAAGTATTATTCACCATTCACATGACAGTAGGTTTTGGTTATATACAGAAAAAAAGGCCATGTGTGCAAGAAAAGAGTGAATCACTAAACCCATTGGACAACAGGAGTTGACAATGTGGCCTTTTATTTATCTCTATAACAAATGTTGGAAGATGACATAGATAATAATATTCTGGTGAATCAACTCCAGCTCCATTCTTCAATCTCGGGTTTCTTGTCAGACTGTTGACAACAACCTGAAACGTAAAATACATGTTTGACAGGATATCCACAGTCAATATGAGGATGTTCCCCAGAAACCCCTAAATGTGGTGATGCTTTTTTTTCACTTGGACATGCAGTTTTTTTCTCAGAGAGAAAGCAAGAAAGTGTTTTTTTCCCAAATGTCAAACTAGTTTATTTAACTTATCAATACATATCCATACAAATGCAAAGTCCTCATTGTCAAATGGCAGTCTGCTCCAGACAAACCATCATTCTAGCCGAGGGATAACGTTTCATAACTACTGAGCACACCACTAGCTCGTGAATCAAATGTAATGAAATCATCTTAAACTCCACTGAACTCACATTAGAACTTCAGGAAGTCACACCACTCATGCGCCTTTCACTTTTTTCTCGCCAGGTCGAGAACCTTCATAAACCTCATGAACAGGATGCTATTATAGGAAAACTGAAGGTGCTGATGTGACATAAACTTTGACAGATATACTGTTCGAGTTTCATGTCAATCCAAACAGTTTGTGAAAGTGACGTAGATAGACACTGGTATTGTATTAAATATCTTTTGAAGGGGGTGATGAGTAGGATTCTGATATTAATCTGTACAGTTTTAGATCTGGAGGTACTACTGAGTGATGACACTACAGATTGTAAAGTTTAGTTTGGCTTTGTTTCTGTACATGCTCCCAGCACAACTGGCCAAATACTCCTGGAGGAGGATAAACTACATAAACAACACAATGTGGACACTTGGTCTGGGATATTTTTTCACATTTTAAAGCCTACGATGTCAACTCACCCTCACTCCTAAGGCTTTCAAATACCAAGGCTTCAAAGTGTGATACTTCAGGTTCCCATCTATTGTCATTATTGTATTCTTGTCTTCTAGCTTATTGCTTTGATGTGCTGTCGGGATCACATGACTGCTTGTGATGGGAACGAAAGTTGTCCTAGAATGGGGACTGATGCAATGTGAGTCCAACCAACAAACGAAGGACTTGCATCGAAAACTGGAATTTGTTTCTCAGCTATGCTTAATGTTAAAAGTCTTGCTGGTGTAATATCGTTAACATAGACGGTTTCATTTGAAAGTGTAACTGCATGTGACGAAGCTAACTTGACCCACAGCCCAGCACCACACAATGAAAGATGGACGTTTCTAAATCGTGTTGGGCCTTTGCCATATTTGACCACTTTCATGTGAAGACATGTTGGAACACATAGATATCCAGACCACTTCTGATTATAGGATAAAGAACTGTTGTCATCCCTACCCCTCATATAGAGGTCAGAAATGACTCCTTTAAAATGACTGCAAGGATTGTACAGGTGAACATGATGAGATTATCTCATGTGCCTTCATGTTCTCCTGCATCCATAAAACACAAGACTCCTATGTTCTGTTTTTTTTTACTTGTTAGTACAGATTAAAGCCTTCGTGATGAGAGGTCAGTGACAGAAACCTCGCTGTGAGAAGTCTGTATGTGCAACATCATAGTATTGTACAGACTGTTACACAGCGCTTAGACTTCATTAAAAAAAACATCTACAGCATGCATACGTAGCCCAGCTATGTGCAGGACTGTAGTGATTTGACACTGGAGTCGGACAATGTACAGCACTCTGTAGACCAGTACATGAAGAGGAGGATTTGTTCTTTCACTGGACGCTGTTTGTGATTCACAGCCAATACTGGACTCCACTATACAGCACTAATGTGACACACCAGAGTGACTTTTGGCTGTTTCTTGACTCTCAGTGAGATCTCAGTTGTCACCTGTGTTCTCCCAACACTGTCTTTAATGATGATTGCATTTGATGAGCTGTCTGTAAAGTGAGATGTGCATACTTTTAATCCAAGTTGATAGTGACACTGTTATGTATATAGAGGGAAAAGTGGTGCTTCAGTTTGAAATAAAAGGTGGCTGTTATCAAACGTGTCCTCAACTGTGTGTGTGTGTATTTATGTTTGTGTGTGTGTGTGTGTATTTATGTTTGTGTGTGTGTGTGTGTGTGTGTGTGTGTGTGTGAGAGAGAGAGGATAAATAAAGTAAAAGGACATAATCATGAGGACGTATGGTTTTCATTTTGTTTGAACTTACTTTATTCTGTGTTTTTTCCTCCTCACAACCAAAAGTCAAAATACCATAAAACTTCAAATCAAAGTCCATCCCAACAGAAGTAAGGTAGCTTCTGGTCTCTTTTACTAGCCTGGTGTTGCTGCACGTTTGGACAAAAACAAAAAAAAGACAGAAAAAATGAAGATGAACTTGTGCTGTCTTAAGAGATGGAAATACCGTAAAACTTCTAATAATAGCTCGGCTTTTATTTACTTCAGTCTATAAAATGACCCTGCTTTAGTTTTTCAACAAAACTTGTGTACAGCAAAGATGGTAAATGGACTTGAGCTTGTATGACGCTTTTCTAGTCTTCTGACTTCTCAAAGCGCTTTTACACCGCAGGTCACGCCTACACATTCACACACTGATGGCAGAGGCTGCTGTGTAGTGAGACCATCAGAAGTAACTTATCCCATTCATACACAGGCATTCGCCGCTGAAAAGCAGTGGGAGCAATTCGGGATTAAGTGTCTTGCCCAAGGACACGTCGGACATGTTGCTGCAGAAGCTGGGGATCGAACCCCCCAACCTGCCGCTTAGAAAACGACCTACTCTACCACTAAACCACAGCAAGTAAAGATTGTGATTTGAAATTTACACCAGAAATATTTACCGGGGCACACAATAAGGATATCGATAAACACATTTAGTTACAAATCAAGAGTTTGATTTAGCTTTTAAAGGCAGTGCACCAGCCTGCTGCACGCCTGGTTACAAACATCATTATGTCTTTCTTGGACAGATGTTGACGTTTATCTTATTTTTGTGTCTTGCTGCTTTTTCTCCATATTTTTAATCTGCAAACTAATCAACACTAAATGCTTCAGGCCTCTAAATGAGAGCTGCCTTTATTAGTCAAGACATGCAGCTACACCAGGCTACGAAAAGGGACTGGGCCTTACATTTGGATGGGCTTTTATCTGAAGGTTTACGGTAAATGTTGAAATGATAAAAATATCTTTCATGTGAAATTGTAACTCTACAACTGAATACATTCTGGTATGTTCATGCAGCTCCACATAGTCCAGCACAGCACTTGTTAGTGATTATATTAACAGGAGTCTCCCTCCCTCCCCCACAGTGCAGCAGGTTGGCAGAGAGAGGCTGTCTTTGCAAAGCAAGATCAAAATAGGGTTTTTGTTATTACAATGTGTCAATCCATACCCTTATTTTGTGTTAAGTAACTATTTTAAAGTCTTATCTAAATTTGCTGTTCACGAGTGTTGTTTGAAAAGAATTAAAAGGCCTGTCTCATAAAGACGCCTGTCCAAAATAAAGACAGGATAAAGTAAACAAAAGCCTGGGCTATCAATAGAGGTTTTATGGTATGATAAAAACAATAAATACAAGATAGATACATAAACAAGGACAGGAAAAGTCCAGTATGAACGCACTGAACTAAGGAGTTCACTCAATAAGATGAAACACACTTACAACAGAAGTAAAGACTGAAACTAACGCCCGCAGTGCTGCCCCCTCCTCACCCCCCCCTCTTCTCTTTGAAGCTGTAATGGTACATTCCTTTGTGACTCTGACTGACTCCCACCCAACCTGGCCGCTGGCTCGGTCAGTGCATCTCCTCCCTAATGATGGCAAGTGAAGCAGGACAAGCATCCTCCTCCTCCTCCTCCTCCCACAGTGAGGGAGCAGAGCAGAACACTGGCATGTGAACTCTGAAATCATCATGCTACCTTATCAGTTTTGCTTCATTGACATGTCTGAAATGTTGGAAACTTAAAGACGATGCTGCAAACTGACCACAGATGGCAAAGTCACAGTATCCTACTGTATGTTGCAAAGACACATGACTTGTTTGTTTAAACTCTTAAACTTCATGCAATTCACATCCATTGTGTTGACGTGAAGGCAGGATCTAATACATACAATACATGTGTATTACATGTGCTCATTAAAAAACTTCTTCATCTTCATGGTTAAGTCAGTAACCCAAAAAACCAATCTGTTACTCCGACCTTCTCTTCCTCTCTCTGATCCAGTGTCCACGCTCAACGTCTTCTTCGTCCTGTTGGTTCAAAGCAGCACTTTCAATTTTGATTAACCGATCACGACAATGTGGGAATAAAAAGTCAAATGTTTTAAAAGAAAATATTGTCTGGTGTGAACTAGATATTTTCTCAAGTGTTCGGCTTTGTAACATGACTGTTAATATTCCAATAGTAAATACATATGTTCACAAGTAAATTACATTATTTCATATGTGAACGGCTTTTTCACAAGTGGTTTGAAGTTTTTGCAGAAGGAAACAAAGCTAAATTAAATAGATCTACTTTTCGTGACGACCCCTCCACACCACTAGGTGTTCTCACTGCTGTACAGTGAGCCTGAGCCGGGCTCAAGCTGGGTGTCTCTATGGATATAGCTCTTATGGACCGAGAATGGCGAAAAACGTATGTTTCAACTTCAAACTGATATGACTGAAGGGGATTTTGAAGGTTTTGTGCTTGAATCAGATGTTCGTGGCTCTTTCTACGAGCCGCAATATAGCGGCGAGCTGGCTGCTGGTGCCGACAGGCAGGCTAGCTAGCCTAGCTGGCTAGGTCCGCGGCTGTGAGAGGAAGAAGGAGCCGGGGCAGACTTGTGTTGTCGGTGCTGTCACTGT
This sequence comes from Tautogolabrus adspersus, assembly GCA_020745685.1. Lineage (NCBI taxonomy): Eukaryota > Metazoa > Chordata > Actinopteri > Labriformes > Labridae > Tautogolabrus > Tautogolabrus adspersus. The sequence continues at coordinate 6,340,752 of CM036534.1, read as the reverse complement.
TTGCCTATGGACACAGACATATAGTCTGTTTTCTTCCAGGAATTTCCAAGATGCCAATTCCTTCTGAAAGAAATCTTTGAATCAGTTGTGGAAACGGGCGTATTATTGTTGTGAATGTCACGAGTAATGCTGCATTCAGGTGCTGCTCGGGTGGTTTAGGTTTCCAACTTGAGCAGGTGTTTCATGTGCATTTTACAACTCGGAATCTCATTTTTCCGATACCACATGAATGCTCCTCTCCTTCAGCGGGAGTGTCCTGCGGTGCTGTGCATTCTGGGAGTTGTTGTCTTTGCAGAGAAAAGGCAAAAAGACACTTTTTGCCTTTTCTCGGTCAAGAAGGCACCAATTTCAAAATTTATTTCACATTTCTACTACATATATGACCCAATGTCAATACAGATTCATGTTTCAACGGGTGAAGTATCCCTTTAATATTTACAGTCCATGTTGGATCTGTTTTTTTTGAGTATTCCGTTTTTGTATTTGTTCATGTGAGCCCTCATGATAAGCCCTATTTGCACTGATTTTGAGAAACCTGGAGAATCCCGAAAGGTAACTAGATACTCTGGCATATACTCGCCTTAACCAGGTTTTCTGACGGCTGTCGACTACCTGCACAGACGTGGCCCCTCAACAAAACAAACATGGTGGGAGCGAGAATGTCTTACTTCTGGAACGAATAAATAATTGAATAATATTGGAAGTTTAGTTGGAAGAAAATGCTGACGTATTCATATCTGTGGTGAACAGGACACCTGTTTACAAAATATATGGTTGCAGCGGGATGCATTTAATTGATAAACATCACAGGCTTCTGCGCAAAAAGATGCAAAAATAAGAAACCAGGATACTAGTTGTCATGTATGCAGGGATATAAATAACCACATTTCTCTGTGTACATGTAAACAACATATCCCCAATATGATCAAAACCGGGATGAGGCTCATAACTGAGATACTCCAATCCATGTAAACACACTCGCAGTGAGTGCGTTTACATGGATTGGGTGCTCATGTTCACTCTACACAGTGTTTAACATTTAAAGAATCTTATCCTTGGCTACCTGTGCAGGGAAACATGTATTGGACACATGAAGACTTGCAAAAGTCACAAATAACTTTTGCATCTTTTTTTCCAGATCATTTGATTTATTACATAATTGAAAGAGATTGTAAAAAAATATCACAAAGAAATCCTTCCACTAAATATCCTGAAGGATGCCTTGCAAGCCATGCACAGCCAGCTATGATTGGTCCGTCAGAGCTCCAGTCTGATTCCAATATATTGTGCCTATTATTACACATATTTATACTAAGGTTTTCTCCTGATCCACATAATATATCCAGGTTTCTATTGTCATGATTTGATGTTGTTTAGTTTTGTATTTTGTAATAAAAAAGTATTTTTAGTCCCCTGCCATCAGTGTGTGAACTTTTCTTGTGTTGCCTTTTGTGGAACTTACAGCTTTATGCCATTTGCCGGTTTTGGGCAAGCAGGCATAATCCCGCCCTTTTCTACAATAGAGATGAGAAATGTATTTTCCAAATAACTAACAACACATTTTGGTCAAGCCTATAACAACTGAACCTAATAGTTACAAGACAACACGTAATATCTGTGAACAGACTTATTATTTTTTACAGCCCAAGCACTGCAGCATCCTCTTCCATTCACTTCTGTAGTTTAAAAGAGGAACAGGTGTCACGGCGGCTTTGGCTCGGTGGTTTGGGGTTCAATCCCCAGCTCCTGCAGCCACATGTCCGATGTGTCCTTGGGTAAGACACTAAACCCCAAGTTGCTCCCACTGCGGCGTGTGAATGTGTATGAATGGATTAGTTACTACTGATGGTCACTTTTCATAGCAGCCTCTGCCATCAGAGTGTGAATGTGTCGGTGTGACCTGTGGTGTAAAAGCACTTTGAGTAGTTAGAAGACTAGAAAAGAGCAAGAGAAGCTCAAGTCCATTTACCATTTAACATGGCATGCCTCCTTGATTTGCTGATCATTTGGGCTAAATTCCTTCAGCGCCCAGGCCATCGACCTTTTCACCAATAATACAACTGTATAGTGTTAAAGTCTGAAGAGATGCTAAGCAACTAAGTACCTCTTAACTGAAGAAACAATCTCAAGTGAAAACTACCACGATCACAATCCTAATTCTGTTAGTTAATGGCAATTTGAATTATCAGTAAGCATCAAGCGACAGATTTACTATCTTTCACTTTAAGCAAACTTCATACCAACAACATCTGTGTTGTTACATGACTTTTTAGATATTGTTTTACCTTTCTGTCAACAACTACATAACAACACCATCCTGCTCGCTCAAATACTCAGCAGAGCACCAGACATGGATTATTCCACTGCTGAAAATAGTCCCCAACAAATGCACTGCTTCCTGTTTTAGTCTCCGGCTGACGATTTTTTAAAAACCAAGTTATTAAAGATTGATGTCTTCAACAGGAATAAATGGAAGCTGAGAGCCACTGACCCTGTAAAAAAAAAAAAAAAAGACAAACATATTGTAATGGTCTTTTCAGGGCCATATTTTTACCTCTTTGGATGTTCAAAAAGTTATTTTTGTGTAAATGGGTTCTATTTTACGGAAGAGGATTAGGGCCACTGAAAAAAAAAAAAATTGGATTCTGACTTTAATCTCAGAATTCTGACTTTAATCTCAGAATTCTGACTTTATTCTCAGAATTCTGACTTTATTCTCAGAATTCTGACGTTAATCTCAGAATTCTGAGATTAAAGTCAGAATTCTGACTTTATTCTCGACTTTAATCTCAGAATTCTGACTTTAATCTCAGAATTCTGACTTTATTCTCAGAATTCTGACTTTAATCTCAGAATTCTGACTTTAATCTCAGAATTCTGACTTTATTCTCAGAATTCTGACTTTATTCTCAGAATTCTGACGTTAATCTCAGAATTCTGAGATTAAAGTCAGAATTCTGACTTTATTCTCGATTTTAATCTCAGAATTCTGAGATTAAAGTCAGAATTCTGACTTTATTCTCGACTTTAATCTCAGAATTCTGACTTTAATCTCAGAATTCTGACTTTATTCTCAGAATTCTGACTTTAATCTCAGAATTCTGACGTTAATCTCAGAATTCTGAGATTAAAGTCAGAATTCTGACTTTAATCTCAGAATTGTAGGCTACCTTGAGGGACTGACCCCGGAGAGTGTCACTTCTAGGCATCCAGGAAGCAAACCACAGGCTGGCCGAAAATGTTGGAGCTCGGTGATTTTCTACGTGGCCGAGGGGTGCCAGAGAACGCTATTTTGTTATTAGAAGAGCAAAAGGTGAGTCAGAAGAGGATGTGTTGGTTTGGTGTGTCTTTTTTTCAATTAAAACTAATAAAAGGCTATGGATAACGGATGTTTCTGCACACCGAGTAAGCTAATAAGCTAAATTGCATGTTGCTTAGCTAAACAACATGCAATTTAGCTTATTAGCTTGTTTAACTGTATACAGTTTGGCAGACGCATAAACATGTCTGTATACGCCTGACTAAATCTGCCTTTGTATGAGGGCCGTGTGTTTTTCCTTTATTTGATAATTCAACGTCTCTGACGGACAGCCGTTGGTACAGGACCGGTCCGCCGCCGCCTGTACTCGCACACCTTGCTCGAGTAGCCGCGGTGATCGTCATCACCCGTAGTCAGGCCGTAAATAATTTTAACTTGTCACAACTACGTCAGCTAACTTTACTGGAAAGTAGCGTTGTGTGTGAAATATTGTAGTTTTAAGAGTACAGTGCCTGGCGATTCTTAAAACAGCTCCAGATAACCGGGTGATAAGACGCCAAAATTTCAGGGTCTGGCTGCCGCTACCGACGCCATCCTCCCTTTTAGGACTGCATGTGTGTAACCCAAGGGGCCCGGCTATTTACCTCATCACCACAGGATGTTATCCAATATTGTTACTGTCCGAAGGGAAAGGAGAAAAAGTGTGAGAGAAGACCGCAGCAGAGCAGCGACAGAGAGAGCAAATGTTGATAGCTAGCAATATTAAGTTTAGGCCTATGCCTGTTTATTTTTTTGTTCGAGTAAACAGAAGAAACCTGTAGTTAACTTAACGACAGCACGTTTCCTCATTAATGTTAAGTTTAGTAAGGTGAGTGTGCGTGTGTGTTTATGACTGTACGTGGAGCTAAAGTGAACGTGAGGTCAGACGACGGAGTGGACTTTGCTAACGTTTCGCGGGTGCATCCGCATGGTTTCTCTTTTGTGATGTCCGATGAGGATTTCTTCGGTTGAACTGTTAGTTTGCGGAGTGCCTGGCGTTTGCTCCTGGACGAGAAAACTGCTTCAGCTGGGTGTGAGTACTAGCATATCTGCTGCTGGTCTTCTGGTGCTGAGGAGAGGACTATTTTTTAGTGTGTTTTCGGAGTCAAAAGGCCATTGCAGAGTCCGTTTATTAGTCCAAAATTGACGCACGTTAAAAAATAAATACGACCCCATGTTATGTCACTCATGTTCGCACACTGACTCCGAAACTTTCGTCCGTCATTATAAGACATAATAAGACATAATGCTGACTTAAAGAACAGTTCACCTAACAATGGCAATGCATTAACTTGGATAAGTGAATTGTAGAATTAATGAATATGAAATAATAATATGCTGATGGACAGTCAGATGTAGTTTCTGAGTCCACAAAACATTTCTGGTGCTCACATCTAAACAGTGTTAATGCATTACCCATCAGCCGGTAAATTGTTCATTTTTGGTTTAACTTTTATATTAATTATGCAATGTGCTCTTTGATGAAAACTAATGCCTTTTTCTTTCATCTATGCAGATTGACAGTGACGTCATAGCGCTGATGGATGACGCAACCCTTGCAAATTACATCCCCTCCTACGGAGACCGCATTGCACTGTTCAATTTTTGCAAAAGTAAAAAACCTGTCACAAAACGAAAGCAAGGACTCTTAGAAAGACTTTGTGAGAAAATGAGAGTCAGAAAAGAGAGCCCTGATGGAAACACATCAAAAGCAGACACAATTACAACACAGACAAAGAAGCTAAAATCTTCTCGAGGTGAGAGCAAAGCAGGGAGGCGGCACCAGAAAAATTAAACTGGCAACTGATGCTGATTAAAAGACATACTTCAAGAAGGAAAGAAACTTTTCTTTCCTGATGAAACATCTCCTAAAGGATCAGTATCAGATTTTCAGATTGAGGTTTGGGACTTTAAACAGAACTGCCTCACAGATGACACATGCCAGTCCATTGGCACAATGTATGAGACTGCAAGGCTGACAATGTTACGCTTTTACATTGCAACCAAGCCAACAGAACATGTCGATAATGCCAGTGATGAATCTGAAGTGCTCCTTATCTCATCAAACAGTGCCAGTGAAAAAAACACAGCAGAACAACACACAGGAGATGTGGGTGATGTCGATGGACCCCAGCCTTCTCCAGAAATGTCTGTTGATTCAGAAATTTCCTTTGGTCCGCTTTACTATGTTGAATCCGACACTGAGGACACACTGATTTACGAGGGCTTTCTTATTCCTGCCAGTCCAGCTCATTCAGAGGATATGATAACCATAACGATACATCATGCTAACACTTTTCAGGACATGATTACGGCCTTCTCTGATGCAGAGATTCTAAACAAAGCACTGAATGTGAAACGCATACTTCCGGACAACAAAAAAGAAGCAGGAAGTGGATCTGGGGTATTGAGAGATGTTCTTAGTTGCTTCTGGCAGGAATTCTACGACCGATGCACACTTGGTACAACAGTTAAAGTGCCCTTCATTCGACGTGATTTTCCTGCAGAAAAATGGAAGGCAATTGGCAGAGTCCTTTTGAAAGGATACCATGACTGTCAGTATTGGCCAAACAAACTTGCACTGCCCTTCCTTGAGCAGGTGCTTTTCAATTGTGTGTACAGTGATCTTAAAGTGCATTTTCTGTTGTTTGTGAGCAGCCAAGAAGGTGAAGTTTTGAGGCAAGCGATCAGCGATTTCTCCACAGTTGACGCTGATGATCTTCTTGAAGTTCTTGATGGCTACGACTGTAGAAGGAGAATCACTGCTGAAAATCTTTCTAATATTCTTGACGAAATAGCGCACAAAGAGCTTGTCCAAAAACCGATGTTCGTTATCGACTGCTGGAGGGAGATCACCCTGCATCATCTCTCCCTCAGCCCGGAGCAACTGACCAAGTTGCTCTCTGACTTGCAACCAATCTCAAAAAAGGTCTGTCAACTCCTGAAGTTTGATGCTGATTTGACTCCAAAACAGAAGGAAGTGGGGAATCATTTGAGAAGATTCATCAGAGAACTAGATGAAATTAAACTTCAGAAATTTCTGAGGTTCTGTACAGGATCTGATCTCATAGTAACAGACAGCATCTATGTGGATTTTAAAGACATGACAGAATTTACGAGAAGACCTATAGGGCACACGTGTGGAAAGATTCTGCACATTGCTGAAAGTTATGAAAACTTCCCAGATTTCCGTTCAGAATTGAATGCTGTTCTTGACAGCAATGTCTGGGTAATGGACATTGTTTAGATTCTTACAGCACTTAGCACAAATTCAAGTCCAAGATACAAGTTCTCTATCTGCAAAACACAAACCTGGCAGGACAGAAGCATGTTTTGTAATGTAATGTTTGTTCATGTGTTGTAATGTTAATGTAATTGAATGCATTTAATTGCCACTGAGGAGGTTGAGGGTCTAAATTTCAACAGAAAGAAAAGTGTCATGCAGGTATGCAGCCTACTTTGCATCTTTGTTTGTTTGTCTTAAGTTGTGATCCACTACTGATGTGCATCAGTAAGTCTATTAAACATTGCATCTGTCCATAAATTAGAAGCTAAAGTACTTTGTGAAAGACAGAATGGTAAATACAGAATTTATTTCTTAATGAATAAACAAGCATTAACATAATCTGCATGAAATGCAAGCAGTTGTTCAATACTAGATTGCTGTTTGACAAATAATCTTCATATTTTTCCCTTTACATTTGCATTTTTCATGCTTTGAAAATGGGTCATATGCTTCTGATATATTGGCTGGTGACAGATAAAACAGACCTTCCTAGTGAGTGAAAAAAGTATTTTGTGTCTGACATACTGTATAATGACGCTACTCTTGTTTTTTACACGTCATATGGCCTTGATCATACAAATCGTATTAACCAGTGTCCTGTAACACCACAAATCCCAGTTGTATTTCACAAAGCTTACAGTAACCACATTTGTCCATTGTTTGTGATCTTATGTCCACTTGTTCTTCATGTGATTTCTACATGAGTTTGGACACAATTTCAGATAATGAATGCTAAAATTGCAAGCATTTCTGTGTCACTGAAAGAAAGTCATTTAGGCATTTGAAGCTGAAATGCAGCTTCTCAGGCTATGTGTTTCTTTTAATCAACTTTGTGGATCAACCAGTTTGGATTGTTTTTTGCTATCTGATTGTTATGTGATAAAGTTGCAAAGTAGAGTTTAAGTCATCCAAAATAGGCATTGCTGGCACTGTTGTGAACAGAAAAACAAAGTTAGTCTTTTAATTTAGCTTAACTTTGTTTTGTTGTTGTTATTGCACTACCACTACATAGTACAGTGTGATAATTTTGATTTCTTCCATTGAACATCTTTAGCAGAACTGAATGTACAGACAAAGGGCTTTAATTGTTTAGTTGTCCTTATGCCAAACTGTTATGTTCTGAAATGTATTGTTCATCTAAAAAACAGTCTGGAGTATGCACATCTTCTTAAGCAATTACAGTTGTCTCAAATCTATGCTGTGCTTGAGCATTAGTTCAAGGTATTGTGTGAAACCAGACCCTGGTAAAAGCTACTCTTACCTGTTAAGTGTTTATGGTTTTTTACATAAGGTAACAGATGTCTATGATCGTTGCTAAAGAGACTATCTAAGCTTATACATATTTTACAATTTCTGTTTACCATCAAAAGCATATTGTATGCTTCATATATAGTATAGCATGCATTACATGACTTTTCTAGGGACCACTTTTAGCCCAAGAGCTTTACTTTGGAAGTCTCAAAAAGCCTCTTTAAGAGTAAAAAATGTCACATTTACAAGTGAAATGTTATCTTAAAACATTGAGCATTTCTGGTCACTTGCAGACCAGCGTATGTGGTTATGAGGTGTAACCATGTTGTTATTGGTATGACCAAGAAGTTTATATACATTTTACAAAATGTTATTGTAAATAAAATGTTGATTCTTCTACCACATTTGATTTCTGTCTTTTGTGTAAGCATACCTGGCCAATAAAGCTGATTCTGGTTCCTAGTTAAATGTTGATCTAATGTGTATAAAGCATAAACATATTTAAAAATAGGTTTGTTTTGAAGCATTTTACCTTCAATTATGTTTGACACTATGTGAGAAATTCAAAATTCATTTATCAGCTGACATTGTGAAAATTGTGAAAGAAGTGTACCACTAAACAAGTCAAATGCAAACTGCATTTATTGGGCATTTTGTAATACTAGGTGTCAACACACCACCTGTAAACAGAGTTGAGGATTTACCTTGAAAGGAGCATAGTAGTAAAAGGCTAAAACATGAAACCTGAATTGGTTCAACTGAAAGCCCAATAGTAGCAAATCCAAAGCTTGTTCTTACACAAGTGGGAAATATAAGTTAAAAAAAAATGAAAATCATGTTGCTTAGGGTAAAACATTTTTAGAGGAAAACATGTCATATAAAAGCAGAACATTTTATTGTTAAATGTATAACAAGAAAAAAAAACATTCATTGCAACATAAATCATTCATAAATCATCTTATTAAAGGCTAAATGTGCGACTTTTTGATCCAGTAGATGTTGCCATTGAGCACCAGCATGAAACCAAAACAACTCCAGCCGCATTGTTAGCAGGCTAATACAGTACAGTATGAGACTTTTGAGTACAGTATGTTATTCTTCTTTTCTATAGTCCCTCACTTAAACAGTTTTTAAACTCAAGGGCATAAGCCGGCCGGTCGTCCCGTCCATGTAAACATGGTGTAGATACGGCTCAGACATCATCACAGACAGCGGGACTCAGGTGTCACACTCATTGCAGACTTTCATGACTCAGAGAGTTATTTACAGAGTGTATACTGGATTTCTGCTATATTTATGTGTAAAATGTCACACATTCAGCCTTTAAGAAAGGTGTTTCACAACTATGGGGCTTCGCAACACAACTTTTATCTCTGTATTCCTTAACACAGAACACATTTCATTTGTCATTTTAGGACAGAAGCTTTCTTAACAACCATATCACTGTTTTTTAAATTTAGCTACAGTTTTGCTATTTTAGGCTTTCATTTCCCCTTACAAACTTCACTTCAGCTTTCCCTTTTAAATCATTTTTGTAAGCACACTATATTTATGAATCACTGTGTAAATGTTTTTTTTATATTCATGAAGAGATACTGAAAAAAAGCAAACAATACATTTATCTAGTCTCCATCATATAAGTTCCCATTTCTTTGAAGACTTGATTTGATGTGGTGATCTTGATGTCCGTTATCCAGCTGTTTAGAAAATACAACCAACAGTCATTCTGAAATAGTTTTTTTTGGACAAGGAGAGCACAGGTAGTTCAGGCCATCCCAACTATTTTCATTGAGGCGTTGAAAAAGTCCCTTATGTCGCTGGGGTTAAGGTTGAAGGTTCTGGATGTCTTCGGTGATCGACTTTGTATCTGTTGAAAAGAGGAGTGATAATCAAGTAGAGACAAAGTAAAGGGAAAATACCTGAGAATAACTTTTAAAACCTACCACGAAAAGGTTACTAGCTCATTATCAAGAAGTTTAGGAATAAATGAGACAACAAAAAATCTGTTCACAGATAGCTAGTCAACTTAAAGTGAAGAAAATACACATTCATTGCAGCACAAGAATTTTAAACAGAAAAATAGACAAGTAAATTCTGTCATTTACTTGTAGACAGTAAATGTATGTTACCATATTCTAAACTTCCACTTTGTTTACATCTCATACTCTGCAAAAGTGTTTTGAATTTTGCAGTAATGCATAATGGGTCATAAGTACATGCACAGATTTCACTTTCCATTTAATTTGAGAAGTCTATACAAGAGTTAGCTTGGTCTGATCTAGTGTACCTATCTTTCTTTTTGACTCCATTATGGAAACTTATCTTAAGAAACCAGACCACATCACCAAGAGAAAAGCCTAGTTCTAAAAAGCAGAGACGTACAATCCATAAAGATCAAATGATCATTAGAAAGATTGTTCAATACTTTGATATGATTAATAATTTAGTAAACGCTACATATTTTGGGACAAACTTTTTTCTGCCTATTGGGCTCTACAGTATATGTATATACTTTTTATGTGCATGTTCATGCTTATGTTCAGGTTATTTTGTATTTACATATGTACATACTCAACTTCCTCGAGAAAATTGGGTATTCATTGAGATAAACAGTATAATTTAACTACAAAACTTGTCTAATTCATATTCTTCAGCAACACATTTTTCATATAATAGTTACAAGATATTACAACTACAATTTCATTATTTGACCAGGATAAAGTTCCCATTTTGCCTTGCATTTACCTCAAATTGGATGTGTACCTTTTATCAAATGCTCTGCAGTATTTCCTCTCGTCACATTATATAGAGATCAGCTACAGCAAGCGGATCTGCTGGGGCATCCCATCCATTCTCCTCCATCAGTAGACAACACAGTTCAAAAACAGAGTCATTGCAGGGAAACTGGCCTTTAGGAGTACACTCTTCCATACACAAAGTGACCTCCTCCATGGATACAGGCTTTAGTCTATCCTCAGCACTGTGCAGCTCTGGGAATGAGTACATCACAACTGGCCGACCAGACACCGCACCACCACTTGATCTTGGTCTGATTCTATGTGCATTCCACGTGTTGACAACTTCATCAAGTTCATCCTGCATAAAAAGAATCACAATTATTAAATAAAGATGATAGATTACTTGCTTTGAAAATTAGGTCTTGGAATATTTAACTTCTTTCTGTCCAAACTGAGGCCTAGGTTGCTGCATTATGATTGTATACACCCCTTAGCTACGTCAATAGTGAATAGATGCAGCAATCAGTTTTTCTTACTGTCATTAATAATTAATTAAACTAAGCAGCATGAAGATCATGGCACTTCCAACAAACACCAGACAAACCCAAAAAGGTCAGTGTCTTTACAGTCAGTGGACTGTTATCTGCATATGACAACTGACAGCAACTTCTAGGGTTTGACAGAGAGGCACAGATGAAGGCATCCCCTGCATCAGACTAGTATCACAAGGGGACCTTGTCTTGCCTTCATTATGACAACAATAATATACATTTTATGCCATTTCAGTCACACTCAATACAAATTGGGAAACATTTAGTATGCCAATTTTAGAAAACTACCAAACTGAACACTTGTATTACTTTCGGGGATATGTGTCAGAAAGCAGGTTTAATAAAACTGAACTCTGAAGTGAAAAATTAAAATGGATAAAAGCTGATCAGTTTGTAAAATGCACTCTGAGTAAGTTAACTATAAATTGAAAGTGTGTGGCGGGAATGGGAAAAAACATAGTTGGAGATGTGGTGCTAAAATCCTCCATGGTTAACCTATGGTTAAATAAAGAGCAGCACTTTATACAATGGATATAGAAATATTAATTCATATCAAAGTGAACTGTTACATTAATCCTAAAAATCTGGAGTGGGAGGAGTAAATGGTAAATGTGAAATGGACTTGGGCTTGTATAGTTATTTTCCCGTCTTCTGACTTCTCAAAGCGTTTTTACACTGCAGGTAACCCATTCACACACTGATGGTAGAGGCTGCTGTGTAAAGTGACCATCAAAAGTAACTAATCCATTCTTGCGCATTAATACGCCACTAACTAAGCAGCGGGAGCAATTCGGGGTTAAGTGTCTTGCACAAGGACACATCGGACATGTTGCTGCAGGAGCTGGGGATCGAACCCCGACCTTCCAGTTAAGAGACGACGACTCTACCAACTGATTCACAGCCGCCCCACGGCTGGAGAAGCAAGCCTCAATAAGATAACATGATTCATTTTTATTTCTCCTTATCAACTTTATTTACCTGACTCAATTTTCCTAATTTATGATAAAATGCTGGAATCCTAATCTACTTAATTTCATTTTTTTTTCCAAAAGTGTATATTTATTCAGCTGACCTGGAAGGGACAAATGCGGGGGGGCAGCAAACAAAGATGCATGGTTAGATGGACGAGATATAGTAATAACTTATGGACCTATAATTGTCAAGTAATAGTAATAATGATTTAGGTAATTTGAAATTGAAGAGAAAACCTTGTTCAGACACCTTGGACATTTTTGATCCATTATACTTTTAAAATCTTGCTCAGAGCTTAATTGCTATATTTCAGCATAAGCAAATTTAAACATTACTGAATGCTGCCAAAATGTTTTAAGACTTTGAATACTCTATTGCCTATTTTCAAAAGGTCTCATTTACTTTAGTAATTAGTTAGAATCTTTCATTCTTTTCAGCTGCATCACAAGCAGCCTTGAACAAATACTCACAAGATCTCCAACATGATGCTATTTATGATAGGAATGTTTCATCCATACAACCAATTGCAAAATGACAAATGATTATTTATCAGTGTCTAAAGGGTATAAAACATGCAAATATGTTGTCTTTACACTACATGTAGGCCTGCGGTAATTGTTCCAGTTTCACAGGAACTGGTTGTCCACCTGACAGCTGCTAGAAAAAAATTGATTTTTCTTCTTAAACTTTTACTGAATCATTTCAGAGGAATATAAAAGATTTTTACCTGAACAAGATTAAGGAAACAGAATTGGATAAGACTTTTGTCCAAAAAGTCTCCGGTGAAGTGACCATCATCTTGAAAAGTTTGAAACAAGTTCATCCAGAACTGTGCGCTCTGTTTGCGGAGGGTGCTCCACCATCCTTCAATGCGCTGGTTTGCAGTGCTCCTTCCATAAAGGAAACTCCTCTCCCCTGCAAAGCTGTCTGGGTGGTCTCTCCGTAGAAACATCTGCATTTCTTCCACACAACCATTTTCGGTACCCCTGTCTGCACGAATCCTCTCTGGACATCCACCGATGCTCGAAACCGTCTTGATAAAGTAACCTGCAACTACTTTTGGGTCACTGTTCGTGGTAAAGGCCTCCATCCATAACACATAACGGCTAAAACCATCTATACAGCCATTGATGGCAATGCCATAAGGTTTTAACTTATCATAGCCGTCCATGTGCCAAAGTGCATTCGGCCCCCTGCAGCTGTACTGACGTTGTCTCAAGCGTCGTGCTCTTCTCAATTCCACACCTTGTGGATCAACCAGTTTGATGATGCGTCTTATGGTGTCTTGTGATACAACAAATCCACGTTAAACTGCACGAAGATGTAGCCAACGATAACCCTGCATTTGTCCATTGGTCATAATCTCACGTTGTACAAAAGCCAGAACTTCATCCAAGTCTGACTGATTTTTCCTTCTGCACAGACCAAGTCTTTGACAAATCCTCTTCAAAGTTCGGACGCTTATAACTATCTGATTTTTATGTGCTAAAATTGCAAGGATTTCTTTGTTTGTGAAAGAAAGTCCAAAGTAGAGTTGTACTAAATCATCTAAATCTGGCATAGTAGGCATTGTTGTCAGAAAATATTTTTGTGGTCCATCAAAACATTTCGAAAAGGAAACTTTTGCAGAACGTGAAGAGTGCAATGCGGTCTCTGTAGGAGGGGATGTAATTTGCCGGGGCTGCAGCATCCATCTGCACTATGACGTTGCTGTCAATCTGCACAGATGACAAAAAAAGGCATTAGTTTTCATCAAAGAGCACATTGCATAATTCATATGAAAGTTAAACCCTGAAATGAACAATTTACCCCATAATGAAAAATCAGTCATGGTGAGGTTTCTTACACTACAAAACATTTCTGGAAGGTTGCAGTTAAGCAGCATTCTCATCAAAACATTATTTGCAGCCATTTTTTTAAATACATCTTTGCTACAGAAATGTTGATTTACTTAGTCTTAAATTATGCCAGACATTATATGGAGTACGTTTTTGTTTAATTTTCTGTTTACTTGATCCTGAACAGCCGCTGACAGTATGCTTGAGGTAGGAACACTACAGACAGCCACGCGCGCACACACGGATGCGAAAAAACGCAGAAATCGAACCTGTTCCGAAAGAAATAATGACGGACGAAAGTTTCGGAGTCAGTGTGCGAACATGAGTGACATAACATGGGGTCGTATTTATTTTTTAACGTGCGTCAATTTTGGACTAATAAACGGACTCTGCAATGGCCTTTTGACTCCGAAAACACACTAAAAAATAGTCCTCTCCTCAGCACCAGAAGACCAGCAGCAGATATGCTAGTACTCACACCCAGCTGAAGCAGTTTTCTCGTCCAGGAGCAAACGCCAGGCACTCCGCAAACTAACAGTTCAACCGAAGAAATCCTCGTAGGACATCACGGACCGGTCCTGTACCAACGGCTGTCCGTCAGAGACGTTGAATTATCAAATAAAGGAAAAACACACGGCCCTCATAAAAAGGCAGATTTAGTCAGGCGTATACAGACATGTTTATGCGTCTGCCAAACTGTATACAGTTAAACAAGCTAATAAGCTAAATTGCATGTTGTTTAGCTAAGCAACATGCAATTTAGCTTATTAGCTTACTCGGTGTGCAGAAACATCCGTTATCCATAGCCTTTTATTAGTTTTAATTGAAAAAAAGACACACCAAACCAACACATCCCCTTCTGACTCACCTTTTGCTCTTCTAATAACAAAATAGCGTTCTCTGGCACCCCTCGGCCACGTAGAAAATCACCGAGCTCCAACATTTTCGGCCAGCCTGTGGTTTGCTTCCTGGATGCCTAGAAGTGACACTCTCCGGGGTCGGTCCCTCAAGGTAGCCTACAATTCTGAGATTAAAGTCAGAATTCTGAGTTCTGAGATTAAAGTCAGAATTCTGAGATTAAAGTCAGAATCCAATTTTTTTTTTTTTCAGTGGCCCTAATCCTCCTCCGTATTACTATTTTGACTTACTGTCCAAACGTTATTATTTTGAAGACTCTTTTTCAGGTAGTTTATTTTACAGGTTTTATAGTTAACATTTAAAACATTTCCTACGGCTGGGAAGTGGAAAACAAAATAACAAAGTGTGAAACACTTTTAGAAAATTTGAGACAAATTCACATTTTGAAAAACATTTTTACATTTCATAAACCAAAATTACAAAACCAAAACACTTTTACCAAGGACAAAACACGGGGCTGAGACAGATTTAGATTTTTTTTGGCGGAAAGACTTGGCAGTTTTGCTTTACATTTCGACAAAACAATCACAATGACCCCTCACTACATTCCCTTTCTGTCGATTCTGTCTTTTGTAAATTTTTGTGGGGACTGGTAAAAGTGTTCTGCCACTTGTAAATTTGTCTCAGCGCTTGTAAAAGTGTTTCACATCTTGTAAATGTGTTTTGTGTTTTTTCCTTGATAAAAGTGTTTTGGTTTTGTAATTTTGTTTTATGAAATGTAAAAAATGTTTTTCAAAATGTGAGTTTGTCTCAAATTTTCTAAAAGTGTTTCACACTTTGTAGTTTTGTTTTGCACTTCCCGGCCACCGTACATTTCACCATAATTACTAAGTAAAACAGTTTCCAAATTCATCCTCTCAAGAGTGTGTTTGTTATCATACTCTTTGTAGGACGAGGTTCTTCATAATGTTCTTTATCACAAACCTGAAGTTCTGTTGTTGTGTTGAACCAGGCATTCGTTAACAAGACTAGTGATCGTGCACTAAAAAGCGCTGAGGAAACTTGCTTTTAGGTACGTGTACGCAAACGCATGACATCATCCTTGTGTATCCTGCGGTGGTTAGGAGCATTGTTTGTGCACGTCCTCTGAAATTTACGCTATGTGTCTGTGAGATGCAATATGCAGTTAACCGCTATAGGAGCAGTGTAGAGTTGTATGGTGATGAAACAGGAAATGACAACATCAGACACCAGAGAGCCGCTACAACAATGGCTGAAATTTTTGAGGAAAAGTTAATAGATCAAGTCTGCAACTACCCGCACTTTGATGTGTTATTGCTGTTGCATTGCAACAAACATGCGTGCCAAAATAGCTGGCAACAGATCATCTCTACTTCTGTGTTGTAAGCTGTCTGATTTATGTGGTGCTCCCTCTAGAGGAAGCCTCCAGTTACACGCGTTGTACGTGACCTTAATGTTCACGACGCAGCAGGTTGTTTACGCAGACGCGTTGTTCAAAAACAAGTATATTTGAGCCTTATGACTATAGTGTCTCTAACGAGCCAAGAGACTGTTAGCTAAAATAGTAGATAAACCAACCAAGTACGAGACAATATATTAATCACAATTTGTTGCGATGGAAAACAATTAAATCGCTTAAGGAAGGCTGGGTATTTTTGGACATATATAGGAGGGAGCTTTTTTAATTTATGCTTTAATGTTTATTAGTATTAAAGACAGAGATGGAAGCAGGGTTGGGAAGCGTTGGAAACAGAAGCAGTTGAAGTGATTTTCAAGATTTCTCTTGACTGTTGTTCTTGAAGCTAGCAGTGTCTTTCCTTTTAGTCTGAGTGTATACCCCTGCTGACAGACTGGCCATTTTCTAAACATTTGACGTTTGTTTTTGAATTGAAAAGACCCACGTTAAAATACTGTTTAAAAAAGAAGTCATTATGAGATGAACTGATTTGCTGTCAGCGTACTAATATGTCAAACAGGTCTCTCTCACACATATCCCTCTGACAGTGTGACATATTGACATTTTGCTAACAAATAAACTTCATTATTGTCAGTCCCTCCCCAGTCCTCAGAGTAAGGGGCAGCCCCCACCCCCCACCATGCACCTCCTCCTCCACCCATCTGCCCCTCGCTCTCCCTGACTGGATGGCTGGCTGGCAAGTGACAGGACTGACAGACGAGGCCTGTTCCTGGGTTAGTATCATGTCGGCGGGGAGCGAAGCCTCCCGGCGGTGTCAGCCATCATGGTGCCAGCTCCAGGTCTAATGAGGGAGACTGCCGCCTCGGCATTCCCTCCCCGGTGTCAGGAATGGGCCGACAAATCAGCAGTGCATCACGGGCCCGGCACAAATGATATGTTGACAAATGCAGATATTTCACTTTTAATTGACACTAAGAGACAGAGATGATCCGGCTGCCAGGGCTTCTGAGAAGACAAGGACAAGACAAGATGGGAGAGAGATATGGAGAGGGAGAGAGAGTGCAGGGAGGGGGAGGGAGGGGTAAAACAGTGTTAGAGAAAAGAAGATAATGGAATAGGCCTTGGAAGATGTTTAATATTTGCGCAGGGTGTCATTTTTTCTGCGTGTTATGGTTGAGGTGGAGACAGAAGAGGGGGGTGAGATTAGAGGTGTGTGTGTTTCTGAGACTTGTCAGCGCTGACAGCCGCTGTATTATACCGCAGCCTCACAGCCGACTGACTCCTCTAAACCCTGACAACGCTGCCTATTCATTTAGCCAGGTGGGCTTCTCCGTAAAGTCCCCGATTTCAACTCTGCCTGACAAAGGCTGGATCAGGGAACACTTGATATTCTACCTTTTTTTTTGCTCTTAATGTCTGCTTGTGCATTTATTTAGGGAACTGTGAAAACCTTTCTTTAATAAGATGCACAATTACAATTTTCATACCAATGATTATGATAAAGGTTTTTGGGTCATGCTTTAAGCCAAGCAAGCTTTTATGTTTCTAAGTCATTTGTTATCGATATCACATCATATCTTGTCGACTCATCAAATATAGCAGCTTGGTCAGTGGCCCTGCTTTAAAATGTGATAATCGAGGTAACCCTAAAGCAGTGGATGCTGGTCAATAGAGGGCGCTAGTGATTAAATTAGTTTTCAATATAGGCCACATATGTACAATTTAAAAGGGCAAGGTAAATAGTATGCAGCTTTTGAGTAAAAATCCACAATCAAAAAGTAGATTTAAGACGTCCTACGTGTCTAAAGTTTCTGATTGGTGACATGTTTTCAGTCTTGGGTGCTATAATCCAGCGCTCCGGTCCTCCTTTGACTCTGGTTATAAGATGCGCATGCACATTTGCTCCTCTTCAACACAAGAGACAGGAGCTAAGATGGTCACAGGAAAATGCGTCCATGAACACATCAAACACCACCACCCAAATGAACTGAGGCATAACGAGCGAGTCATGCAGTGTCACTGGATCAGAGAAGCAGACCAGATTAGCATGAGTCAGCAGTTTTTAAGTTTGTCTCAACAGAGATTATGGAAACATATGCCTCTAAGTATGTGTGCATATGGTTGTTATTGTTGTTTGTTGAGTATGTAAAGTAAAACAAATCGTTTCCTAAGGTAAAATGATCGCAGTGCTAATTCTGTTAGCCAGTTAATGGCATTTTCCAGTATGTGTTAGCATTAAGCTATCAAACTAAAATATAAATCAGGGTCCATCTGTGAGAATTTGTAATAATGATGTGATTTATTTACTTTCATTATTAGACTTGAAAATAAAGCAGTCAATTTAGGGATACTTACATTTAAATTTGTTTTTACGTCACATAATTGCTAACGCTACATGAACATTGTAAAGTCACAGTTTGGTCAGATTTAGGACTCAAACCTACATAGGCAGGAAATAAATTATGGTTCTGGTTTCAGTAAGCCTACGTATATTATGATCATTACTATTGGTGTGTAACTTAAAAAGAAGTCAACCTTGACTGTTAGTTTCAGACGAGAATTGAACCTGGCTCCTCTGGATGAAACCCTCATGTTTCTTGACCCATTGACCCTTACCTCCACTCCAAGAGGATGTTTGTGCTTTTCATTTTAAGCCTGACTTTCACACAAACATCACAAACGTCAAAACAACTCTCTTAAGAAGAGAATCCAGAGATGAACCTAGTGTACAGCGTCATATTTGGAGGCATGGGGTCGCAGGCACATACCATGTTTCTGTTTCTAAAGAACTGGAGGCTTGCAGCTTTTTTTTAACATTTATTTTTGGGCTTTTTTCTGCCTTTATTTAGAGATAGGACAGTGGATAGGGTTGCAAATCAGGGACAGTGAGAGTAGGGAATGACATGCGGGAAAAGAAGCCAAAGGTCGGATTTGAACTCGGGGTTCCGCCTCTGTGCATGGGGTGCACGCACCAACCACTGCAGGCGCCTCAGGCTGCAGCTTTTAAGCCTGAACAACATCACAAGGTTTTACAATCAAGTCCAGGATGTAGTTTTTACAAGTTCCAAAAATACTAAAATATAAAGGATTACAGTTTACAAAATGTACAAAGTTATTTTTTCAGACATTTTTATGTAAAACTTCAATCAGGAGAGACAAGTGAACAGAGATGATTTATTACATTAGATGACATGGAAATGTGTTCTGACAGAAGGTCTTTGGCGCTTGGACTCTATGGGGTTGTTGTTGTGTTTGGAGAATGTCAGCTCTGAGCATCAACAGAATAAATGCCCCCCATGGAGTCCAGACCCTGGTGGTGGTGAAGCTGCTGACTTGTTGAGACCGGATGGGTGAAGAATTGATGGATGACGATTCTGCGACAGGCGGTGATGGGGAGATGGAGGGGTGCACGAAACATCAGCATGAAGAAACTAAAGCAGATGGATGATAGGCTGACAATGAGGGAAAGACGCTATGCAATTGGTAAGATGAGGACAGCTCATGAGACAGCTGATTACCCGATGACAGCCACAGAGAATGACAGCCACAGAGAATGACAGCCACAGAGAATGACAGCAGAAATGTGAGAGAGCGAGGGTGAGAGGGATGAATGAGTGACAGAGCTGACCATGAAGGCAAATACAAAGTCTTCCTGACTGAACTTACGCTACAGCTTCATTTAAATCGTCTCCTGCTGTGAATTTGGAGGTCTACAGAGTATGATTTTTAAAATCAAGATTTAAAATAACTGCTGTTACTTGTAGTTACAGGTATTGAGATTATTATACAGGCTACTGTAATGTAAAAATAAAAAACTCTACTTGAACAACAGTTACACATTTCCTCTCTTGAGGATTTCCCCCTCCATGACAGGGACGTTATTTTTTTAAGTAAACTTTATTGAGAGCATCTTTCACATTACTATAGGAATGATACATTCTGTCGATGTGTGTAACAAAGGTACATCCGTGTAAATTATGCCTATACAAAAAGTGATCTTATTCATTCACATAAAGGTAGATATAATAAAGCGTTACTCCATAAATAAATGAAATAATAAAGGTTTAAAAGAAAAAAAAGGTAAACCCATCATCCAGTCAGGGAGGTCACACCTCCACCCGCTTCAAGTCTCTTGACGTCTTTTTGTCTAAATATGAACGGGTGGCTTCCCTTTCTGAGATTGGCATAAAGGTGCATCCTCTATGATTGTTCCAGAAGTCAACAACATAAAGATCCTGCTGTCATTTCAGGAATTTCCTCCTGAGACTATATTACATTTTTTAAGGGAAAGTCACTGTGTTTTCAAGAACAAGTTCCAGACATTATTCACGACCCAATCATTGTGATCTAAGTGGGGTTAGTAATCCAAAAATGACTTGAACCTCTGAACATGATATCTTTTTAAGTACTTGCAGCATTTTTGGGGAACAGCAGACAACAACGGACTGAAGGAACCTCCTCATTCCATGAAATCTGGATCCTGAAACTGGAGGATCTGCACATTTTTAACGGGAATGGTGACAAATGTTGGTCATCCATGGACCAGAATGAGCCACAAATGTGGTATATTTATATCCCGACAGCATGAATCCTGAGTGAAGATGCTGTAGGGAAACAAAAAGCATCAGGTGAAAAACAAAAACCTGCACCCAGAGCGCCCGGTGTGAGTTTTCACCGTTGAATGTGAATCAGATGATGTCTTCATTAAAACAAATAAAGAAAGAGATGTGTGTGGCGTAGTGCTTTTTAAAATGACGCTCGGTTTGTAAAAGTTCAGCGACAACACGAATATCCAAAATAAAGAAATAAAATCCAACCCACAGTAACGTGAGACATTCAGTCGAGGATTCTCATCACTTCCTGTCTCCTACATGTAAGTGGGCGTGGTCTCTCTCTCCCACTCCAGAAACAATAAGTTAATAATAAAAAGGAATTTTTTTTTTTTTTGGAGGGGAAGGCAAGTTTTCTTTAAGTTAAAAAGGCTTGGGTCATTTTAAATCTTTTTTTTGGTTACCTGATGATTCAAGAGTTTATGATTATAACATCTTTGAATTATTATCTTCTAATACGTATACCCTAAAATATAATCCTCAATATAAATAGTATGTGTGTGTGTGTGTGCATGTGTGTGTGTGTGTGTGTGTGTGTGTGTGTGCATGTGTGTGTGTGCATGTGTGTGCGTGTGTGCATGTGTGTGTGTGCATGTGTGTGTGTGTGTGTGCATGTGTGTGTGTGTGCGTGTGTGTGTGTGTGTGTGTGTGTGTGTGCGTGCGTGTGTGTGCGTGTGTGTGTGTGTGTGCAAAGATGTGGGTGTTGGCATGTTTGCTTACTGTATGTCTAAAGCCTTTACTTTTGTGTTCATATCTAGACTTGCATTGTGATGCAGATATTTTTCTTTTGCTTTCATTGTGATCGCCTTCTCTTTACAGATCTCACACATTCTTAGGCCATCCATTACTTTAACTATCAACTATTGGTATGCCTGTAAAATATTCGTCTTTTTTTCTTTTTGTCCTTTATGTCACTTTTTTCTCTTTTTGAGTTATATCACAAACAAAGGCAAGGAAATAAAACCTGACCTGGGTTCAGTGAACAGACTCAGGGTCTGCTACTGTATAGTCTTAAGGTAGTGAGGCAATGTAGAAACCCCAGAGACACCACTACAGAGAACACACTGAAAGAACTCCCTCTAGTCTCTGATATTTTGATTCAATACAGATGTTCATCTTGCGAGGCATAAAAACAAGGATGACAAAATGAACAAAATATGAGCAGCTTGGGCATAAATGTCCTAACTTTTAGCTTATGGATCAAATGTCTAAACAATTGGTTCCTACATTTCCCATGATGCAACATCTCTTCTTCAGACTCTTTCTGCACATATTCTAACTTTACACAATAATCTTAATTCCAGTTTTTTAAGGGAGTTTCCACTGAAGCTTTCGTATAAATCAGTTATTTAAGAAAATAATTATAGAAATATACTAATTTTGACATTGTTTTTTTCACGTGTGGATCTTCATAAATGTCTATTTTACTTAATCAACCAGGGTTGGTCTTCTCCTTTAGACAGGGGGCAGGATTTTAGATTTAAAAAAACCCAGAATTGTTTCAACAGGCTTGAAGAGGGCCCTTGTGTTGCAGTTCATTGTTGTGACCACTAGAGGGCAGACTAAAGCTGTGGTTAGAAGCAAGCCGGCAAGTGGAGGGAGAAGACGTGAGTTCCAGCGTGTTTATCTCACATCCTTGGGCTTTGCTCATCAGATCAGTTTAAATAACTAACCCTCCCCGCTTCCACAGCTCTCTCATGAATAAAGCTGTGGCCCTTAGTGCTGCCTGCACTGTCTCTCGGAAACGCTAGACTGCTCTCTGAAGCTTAATACACAGTCACTCACACAGACACACACATGAAAACCCACAAACACGCACAAAGGCTCGGGGTAATAGTTGCGGGTCACAACAGAAACATCATTAGAAATCCAGCTGTCAGCCACTTCCTTGGATTCTAAATTGGACGATATAGCGAGAGTGATACGGCACAGCTGAATAATGACTCCATAGCATATTGTCTGATCTATTAAGAAAAAAAGCCCTGGTGTCTTCTCACCTTTAAGTGTCTCCTGGAAGTGAAGGCAGACGGACTAAAAGTACCCCAGGAATCAAGTCTAGTCTGGGCTGACTCGAGGGGGGAGCGAGGAGGGGTCGCTTTCTCACGGAAGTAAGAGTTTAAGAGCGGAGTAAGTTTCACACGGAGGCAGCGGAGAGTGTTTACTTTGCTGATGAATTTGTGGTTAATTGTGAGTGTTGGTGTGTATGAGTATGTGGGGGGAATGTTAATGTGCACCCTTGGGTAGGGCTGATAGAGAGGGAGACATTCCTCATTAAAGTAATTAGACCTGCAGGAGAGGATCCCCCGGCCCAGGAATAGATACACTCACACACACACACACACACACTCACACACACACACACACACACACACACACACACACACACACACACACACACACACACACACACACACACACACACACACACACACACACACACAAACACACAACCTAATCCAAATCTAATTTTAAAAATGCAGCTTCGCATCAGACTCTTAAACATGAAGCTGTTGAGATGACTGAAAATAAAATCTTCACGTTTTTTTTGTTTTTTTTTTAGGGAAATCAAACATTCAATACAATGTATGAAAAGTAAAGATTTGATTCTGGGTTATTTTATTTTATCACAACTTTTTGTCTCTTATTAGGTCGTGATCACGAGTCCTTTGACCCCCGCTGAGTTTGTTAGAGTGCACTTCATAAGGTTCGCTTTCAGAGACAAGAACAAATACAAAAATAAAACAGGAAAAGAGTCAAAAACAAAATTCAAGATTCAAGATTCAAGATGAACTTTATTGTCTCATAAAGTGAGATATTTGTCTTGGGCTCATCACCCGTGCTGCAGTCATAAAAAGACCACAATCAACATCATTCACATCAAACATACAATAATTAACATTATTTAGTAATTTCTCCCCCAAAAATGAAGTATATAAATAACATCAGGTTCTTAAAATACCAGTGCAAACACAAAGCGGTTCCAGTGCCTATCAGTCTTATTTGCCCAAAATGATTTGCTGACAGAACACAGAAAAGTTACGACCCGCACATTTTTGAAACAGCTACACATCTTAAGACTAGTGAACAGGCTTGATGTAACTTTTGTCTGCTACACATAAAATAAATATTTGTACTTATTATTTTTATATTATTGTCATCAGCTTGACTCTTCTCTTGTATTTAATGTCCTTTCATTGTATCGCTGTATAGATTTCATACCTGCCTGTTGTATCTTTCTAATTTACTGTGATTTGCATTTATATTATTTTGAAGATTGTTTGTTTCAAAGTGGGGGACCTGGGGGTCTTGGAGGGAAAATGGAACAAAAATAAAAAATACAATTAGAACATAATTGGGAAAATCACATTTCAGAAAATGTCGTTTGAGATGTTATTAATCACTGCATATCAAATTCTGCTCTACTGCAAACGACTGAATGACAAAAGATATTGAATGGAATAAAAACGATTATTAATTGTCAGTATAAATAAGGAAAGGTAGTTGAGTATATTGTGCAGGATAACAGTACAGGAAGGGGGAGCCTTCTGGCACATGGTGCGGCTGGTCCCTGGAAAGTGCAGATCTAGAAAACTGCCACACACTTGCATTAGAATAAAATGCACACAGGCAATACTGTCCTGTTTAATAATTTATTCTATTCAAGGATCAATAAGCCAGTCGACAGTTCTGAGTGAATTTCTTTAAACATGTATTTTTTTAAAGTTAAGTCAAAATGTTGGCACACAGTTTTTAAAAGTTGCTGCCCTCAGTATCGACTAAAGGCAGCCTGTCTCAACAGAACCAAAATGTGTTCATTCATTTCAGATGTAAAGGACAATCACTGTTAAGTCTTCTGGACAGTTCACAGCCTACGGAGGGGTTGACGGTTTCAGGTGGGGGCCTCGCTCAGTCCGACTTTGATCACAGCTGTATTAAAGAGATGAGGGGGAGGTAAACATGAGTCTGTACTGGAAACAGAGGGAATCATGGGAGAAGGAGAACAACAGAGCTAATTAGTCAAGAGGAGCTGACAGAGCCCAGCCAAGTGGCTCCGAGCCAGGCCGGGGGGGGGGACACATCACGGTTACACTCTTTTATTGGTTAGCAGGTGCTCCACTCTTTTATTTAATATCATGTTTCCTAAGTGATCATCAAAAGCGAGCCAATTTGGGCGGTAATGTGAATGAGTGTTATGTCATTATTTTCAGGATCTCAGGGCTCAGTAGGCAAGATATGACATTAAAAAAAAAAGCAAAAGTGCCGGAAGAAGTCTGAGTCTGCTATGCAGTACGACAAGTCTATGGTCGACCCAGTTCACAGGATATGATTGTCACCACCACCTTCCCGCTCGCGTTGAACTTTTCTGATTTCCTGCTGTGTTCTCACGTCAGTTCACACTGACTTCATGCTGAAAATGTACAAGGGGGCTGGCAGGAAAAAAATCCAGGTAAAGGTGGAGTGTTAATTTGGCAGCTTGGTTTCACACATGCAGCTCATCCCGTAAACTTCAGGAAGTTTTCAGGAGTTTTGTGCAAGTGTGACAGCTGTGTCTGCCTCATTTTCACATGTTTAGCAGGCATAACAGCCACACAGCTCTTTTGAGAATTATGCACATGTAAAGTTTCTTAAAAATATTCATAAATGTATCTTTAAACGCAAAGAATCTAAAATCCGCCACCAGGGGGCTTTCAATCAAAGCAATAACAAAAGACGAGGTTGAGGCTGGCGGGGAATCATGGGAGTGATTCTCTCTGCTACTCCCTCCCTCCCCCCTGGTGAAAACGAACTCCGTGTTGACTATAGTCAATACGAATGGACAAAACCGACCTGAGAAAGAGAATATGTTTAAAGACGATGTATCCAAGTATAATTTACATGACGTTTTTATCACAGCAGCACATACAGCAACAGTACGACAGCTTTCAGTAGCAGCTCTAGCTTGCTTATGTAGCGGTCTTTGATGTAACATCCAGTGTTTCCTTGGCAACGATAAACATTTAGTCTGTCATGGCGGCTTATCATGGCGGCTGCTGCGACCGTTGCCAAGTATCTGCTAGTGTCTGAGTATCCACAGAAAGTCACAGTGAGCTGCTTTGACAATGCAGCAGGATATAGTCCGGAGAAATCACCACAAGGGAGTGGTGTAAATGTCTCTGAGTCATGACTTTCCACAATGAGTGAGAAGTGTGAGTCAGTCAGCTGTACTGTTGTCTGAGCCGTGTTTACATCATGTTTACATGGCCGGACGGGCTTGTGTATAAAGCTGTTTTAGTCAAGGACTAGAGAAAAGAAGAATAACATACTCACTGCTTATTTGGATGTCACCTAAGTGTCTTTATATCACGGTCATTCTGTGTTAATTTATGTCGAATGTGAAGCTATGAGTTAACCAAAGTGTGCTAACATTAGCCTGCTAACACAACAATGCAGGCCACAGGTGATTGCAGCTCGAGCCAAGAAAAATGTTGTCCGCTACTTGGACTTA
Organism: Tautogolabrus adspersus; assembly: GCA_020745685.1. Taxonomy (NCBI): domain Eukaryota; kingdom Metazoa; phylum Chordata; class Actinopteri; order Labriformes; family Labridae; genus Tautogolabrus; species Tautogolabrus adspersus. Next base: position 6,314,427 of record CM036534.1, on the reverse strand, counting down.
ATGTTGCTTAATTATGGTGTGTTCTAATTCATAACTCCTTTGTGTGAATGCAAGTGGAGAGGGGTTGGAGGTGTGTCGCTGGAGGAGAGCGGAGGCTTCAGAATAGTGGAGGTGTCGCCAAACAGCAGTTTGTTTTGGTTTCATGCTGGTGTTCAAGGGCGACATCTACTGGATCAAAAAGTTGCACATTCTTCCTTTAACTGCGCTGCACTGAGAATAGAGGTGCAGGTAGCTTCTCTTCCCATTCAGCTGAAATCAGGTGCAAACTGCACAGAGAAAAACAACTCTTTGGGTGTGTTTGTGCTAAAATACAATTAGTGCTAAATGCTTTGTGAATTAGATCTTGAGTCCGAGCTGATAGAGGGAGCAAATTATGTGTAATTTATGGAGCTATTAGCAGCCACAACCAAATAATAGTGAATATAATAGAACAAAACAAAAACTAAACTGAGACAGGTAGCTAAAGGTTGGGAGACGGATGGAGAGGAAGAGTTAACAGAGCTTTTAGGCTGTGGAGAACAGATGGTGTTTGAGAAGTTTTTTTGAATGAGTCCAAAGATTGGGAAATGCGGATGTCTGAGGGGAGGGTGTTCCAGAGGGTAGGGGCTACGACACTGAAGGCCCTGTCTCCAGAGGTGCGGAGTCTGGTGTGTGGTATGGACAGCATGCCAGTGTCCGAGGACCGGAGGTTTCGGGACGTGGTGTTTGGGTTCAGGTCGTAGAGGTTCTGAGCGGCGTGAGGAGGAGTATTTGATTTGATTCCTGATCTAATTGGGAGCCAGTGGACGTGGACGAGGGTTGGGGTGATGTGCTGCCAGGGCTTGGTGTGAGTGAGGACTCTGGCAGCGGAGTTTTAGACATATTGGAGCCTGTCTGGGCTTTGCTGGTTACCCCAGACTGGAGTCCATTACAGAAGTCCTGGCGGGAGGTTATGAAGGCATGGATGAGGGTTTCTGCCACGTAGTCAGAGAGTGATGGCCGGAGTCGAGAGATGTTTTTCACATGGAAGACGGCAGATTTAGTGACAGATTTGATGTGGGAGTGGAATGAGAATCAGGCCTTATGTTTTATATTCAATGTGAACGTTGCTGCTCTTAATAATGAACTTAATACCAGGAGTGATGAAATTATAACCCAACACATCAGGTAGCTGCACAATCTGTTTTCTGTTAAAAGGCTCAAATTGAATCATTGCTCTCCAGCTGCACATCATCAGTTACACACTGTCTGACTGTCTCTATAAGCCGTGTAAAGCATGTGCTCTGGTGTTGTTATGAAGCGTATAAATTACTTGTTCTCAGTTCAAATAAGCTGGATTGGCCACCAATGGGTTTTTCTACACACACTCGACAAAAACACAAAGAACAAGAACAAAATAAGGAAATCAGAAGATCTTTCTATTTGACTCATCAAAATGAGATTCAGAGGAGGAAGCAGAAACCATCCGAAAATGAGTTTTCCGTTGGTCACTAAATGGTGAGTTCCTAAATGCATTGCTATCCTTATTCTTGAAGTCTCCTTTTCCTTTTGTCATGAAGCCAAACTGGTGATGTTAGAATAGGAGAAAACGCCCTCACTACCTCTTCCTGTTTCTTGCTCGTTCTGCACACAGGCTAAAAACTCCAATGCAGGTTTTAGCCTGTGTGCAGATCTCTACATGCATGCTCATTAAGCACACAGTACAGAAATAAACCATACATTTGATCCAGCAGCAAAAATACTGCTGAAGAAGCCATACTTTTTCTACAATGTTAAGCACAATGTTAGTCGCATTTGAATCCTGTTAATGAAGTTACGCTGCATGAGCCACATGCGTAAATAAAGAGTCTCTCTTAATTTGAAAGGCACTCATCATTTCTGATGTTGTGGGAATAATTCAGCAGCTAAAACTTTAATCAGAACATCAACATATGTATAGAAGTTAAATCAGTCAGAGACCAGCAAATTTAAGAATAAAGATTGAAATCCACAGTTTAAATAAAACCTGCTCCTGCCTGCAGGCAAACCTGGCTCTTATGCCTTGTTTCCATTTATGTGTACGGAGGCAAGTCAACCAGAAGTCCATTCATTCCCATAATCTCTGTGATATCCAATGTACCTGTAAAACTCCTCCCCTTGTAATATTTCGGTCTGTTATGTGCATCAAGTATGTTAAAAAATGTAAACAGTGTGCTAGCTTAGCTGCTAACTAGCTACCAGGCTGTTTCCTTTGATTCAGTTGCCAATGTTGATATAAAGTGAGTTTGTATGATTTAAAATAACTTTTTTGCCTAGTTTTATTTAATGTGTATCAGAGTAAAATATGGTTATACTTTATATACAGTCTTTATCAGTTTGATATCAGTTACAGTTGTATTTGATATTAAGTATAGTCATCCTCTTTATGAGTTTAATGAAACACACAAAACTAGCCTCTCCCCCAAGATTTCCGTTAGCTTCTGTCAGGTTTCCATCTATCTGTAAAGAGATGCACTTCCTTGCGTGGGACACTGGGAGGCATCAGCTGTATCTTTACGTATCTACAGATACCAGCCACATACGAGGCATTAAAGCAACAATATGTAGGAATTCAGTTTGGTGTGTTTTGGCGTCCACCGAAGGTCTTGGAGTCTAACTGCACTGTTGTTGATGAGCAGATGGTTCAAAGCCAACAAAGACCGTGTGAGAAGCCAAACAAACAAGTTGACTGACAAGGTGGTTAAATTCCTGGATTGTTCCACCTTATGACTCTGCACGTGTATTTAGCCCGTTGTTTGCAACTGTTTGCATATAGAGTATGTGTGTTTGTATTCAACTGTTACCATGACATCTACGGGCTGTGGCTAAATGGTCTCATTGGAGAGGGTCATTTATTACATGCTATAAATAGGTTTGTGAGGTTCCAAACGTACAAAGCAAACTTCCAGATCGAGATGGAAAGAGTCAATTTTCTAGCGTAAAATGAATTGATTTATTTACCCGTACGTAAACCTGAGACATAACTTGGGTTAGATGACTTTCTGCACCTCGCAAAGATTCTGAACCTGAGACGACGATGACACAGATAATAATGCAGCCTATTGTTGCGTCACAATCTGTTCTGAATATTATCTGGATGAATACTCTGCTTCTTGCATGGTCACTCTCTCTCTTTTTCTCTTCTTAGCTTCATCTGTCATCGTCCTCTTCCTCTTAGCCTCAGCCTTTGTATTTTAACCCGTACTGAGACTGGTTAACTGACTTTTTAATTACTGAAGGCTGGTGCGTGAACTACTGCTGTAAAGCCGTACACACTTCTCACGAGATGACCTCGACCCGCCTGACAACGATACATACTGTAGATAAGAGGCGGTGACTCCTGAAACATATCTACGTACCATCAACCCACTTAGTCAAACCTCCCTGCACCCCTCTTAGTGCCAAGATTGTGCACAGCTTAACTAACAAAAGAAGCACTTTTTTTTTACCACGAACAAAACCCTTCCAAAATTAAAATCCTGTATGAGTCAAGAGGAATTGAAACCACAATATGTCAAATTTTTATTGTAAACTCTTTGAAATACTTTTTAGACCTGGATAAGCCTATTCTAGATATGGGTTTTTTAGTGGACTTAAACATATCAGCGTTGCCAGCTTTGTGATAGAAAATGTTCCATTAATTAGTGCTTCACACCTGTAATAAAAACAGATTTCATATATGGATATGTCATATTTTAAACTGAGCACAGACCCTAATCCTTGCACTTGAGGCAGGCTTTTCACCAATGTCAGCAGTGCTGCCTGAACCTCACTTGCTGTGGCAGATAAAGGAGTGGGCTCGCTGCATATGAAAAGATTCATACATATTGAAACCACAGCAGGCCTGATCCCGCCCTCATTCATAATCCATGTTCCTTAAGAGCACCAAGAACAAAATACCTTTCAGTGCTCAGCTTTGGCATTCATTACGATACATTCTCCCACTGTTAGTTCGGACCTGACTGAATGTAGAGTATCCTTGGAAGGAATAAAGCTGTTTGGCCCATATATAATGTGCTTTTGCATGCAAGGCATACTGCATGTGGTACCATAGAGGCTTTATTCAATGGGCAGAGTGATAAGGTCAGGCGACATAGGAGGAGGATGTGAATAGAGGCTCCACAGTTCAGTTCTCTGGCTCTGCTGCTATGAACAGTGAGTCATACTTCCATCATGCTCAGCATTAGCAGGATTATATACAGTATATATACTCTGGCACTCAAAATGTCCATTTACACCTCTCACCTCCATACAAAAAACAATTGAAGAAAGAGAACATTTGTAGTTGCTGCTGAATAATATTGTTTTGAAAAGGTAAAGGCACAATGATTTAAGTCTGGAACTGAAGTTAATATAATTTCTCTCTGTGACTTGTTCATTCAATGTATAAAATTCAAGAGGACTGCCCCTGAAATCCTCCAGAGCTGGTTGTTCAAATATGCAACTCACAGCAAGACACTATCCCTGTCTGACCAGCGGGGGGGGTTCTCCAAAGACAAGACTGTCGTAAAAATGCGGAAGTGGCGGATGAAGCAGCAGAGGTCGCTAGGTGGGCGCGATGTATCGGTTTGTCAGGAGACTCAAAACTCGCTTCAGCTTTCAGTTTGTTGTTAGGTTGACTATAAGTTAGGGAGAGAAAGTTTTCCAGCATAGCGGCTTCCATTGATGAGCCTCCAGAGCCCCTTGCAGTAACAGACTGGGGACATCACTCAGACTTTGTCTATTGATATTTACAGTCTATGTTTCTCAAATCAGCTCACTCAGACTTGTGGAGAAACTCCAGATAAAGTCTGAGTGTGGCTGTTTGCGTTTACGCACAACTCACCCTGAATATGTAATGAGTTTTTCAGGAGATTTGTGTGAAAGCACTGGTTTTCTGCTGGAAAGCCCCTGTCTCATATTTAACCTTCACATACACACAAAAGCTTTACTGAAAATTGTCCTGATAAAAACCTTATACCATCCTTAGCTCACAGCACCACTACCCTCTGCTCTGTTTCAAATACGCTGCGAGTCTATTTTTGACGGTGCAGGCACACGTAAAGCTAGACAGAATATAACAACCCGGACAGGAAGTCAGACAAGAAAACGCACAGAAAGCAAAATAAAACACAATATACGGACTCACCATCGTATTTTTCATCACTTTATCTACATTACATCAAAACAGATACAGAGTGAACAACCTCAGAAAGACAAAGTAACAAGTTGTTTGCACGTTTTTGTCTTTATTCCCGCGTGATCTTGTAGTTCTCTTGTGATGTGTGTACAGCTGCTCATGGCTGCGCTCACGTTCCAGAAACGGATCCAGTGGGGCAGAGTGCGCGCCGTCCGAAGGAGCAAAACCAAGGCCCTGACAGACTGCGGCGCACACGGAGTATGTGGGGATTGGGTGTTAGCCTGTAATTAGGTTGACTGAAATTTACCTTGAGACAGCATTTCCAGCATGGAGGTCGCCTCCGGCAGGCTTCCAAAGCCCCCTGTATTCACAGATGGGTGACGTCACTCAGGTTCCATCCATTAATATTTACAGTCTCTCTACGGTCTGTGCACATAATTTCTCTGAGTTTATCAATAATGAAACAAATCGTTGGTCTTGCTGAAGAAAGGACAGTTTCCGTTTAACATATGAGTCAAATCTGTAAGTCTATATGCTCTCTATCTTTAACTCCTTCCTCTTCTACTTACTGTCAGCATGATGAGCAACAACATATTTCAGCAGCTCCTTAAACATCTCTATGTACAGTATGTGTGTGCATACTGTATACTAAAGAATAAATAGTGTATGTGTGTGTGTGTGTGCACATTTGTATGTGTGAGTGACGGAGAGCTGATTAACAGAGTGGTGAGCAGCTGTAAAAAAGCACACCCTGAAAAACACACCGCATGCAAATACGTTTGTCACTCTGACAGTATGTCTCAATTAAGGCCCGAAAAGCCGAGCAGAGCCGGTCTGAGCTGCCAGCTTCACTGACCCCCCACCCCCCACACACACATACACACATTTTGTCCACACACTTCCTTAAAGCGAAGCAAAGAACTGAAAAGAACAAAGAAGAAAGAAGGAAACTGAAGGGAAGGGGAAAGAGGAAGCCTTCAGCAGCATGACAGCGGGGGAAATTCTTGAGAGGAGTCTGTTTGGTAAATTGACAACCGGAGAACCGCGGCGTAATGAAAAGACCGGCTGGAGCACTGATGTCAGTGCTAACCGTAATGACAACAATAATGGCAAACAATAAACACTCAGATCCGACATCCCACCGCAGCCTCCCTGCACGGCTGACGGCTGCTGTGGCACAACTCTCTACTGGAGCGGGGTATTTTTTGCAGAAAACAGCACACAAATGTAGAAAAAAAGCCACAACAGAGTACCTGAAACACACTCACTCACACACACACACACACACACACACACACACACACACACACACACACACACACACACAGAATATATAGGCAAACTGTGGACACACACATTAGCACCAAACACAGCAAGTGCATTAGTCCAAATATAATTGGGCTCACACATTCTGTGCAGTCACAGCTGAACACACATACTGTACAACTCTGCACACAGACACACAACGATGGAGAATTAAATTAATTTCCTGCTCACACACACAGTCCTATGTGCACAAATGTACACACAATTACACAGACAGAACATGCAACGATGAACACACTGAAAAAATGTCACTGTGTGCAGCTTTGCACAACTTGCAGAAAAAAACTACCTCGTAAACACACACACACATACACACAGAAGAGAGTAAAAGTGATAGATTTTAATGGTGTTCATAGCTACACACACATGGACACACTTGCACTCTCTCTAGCGCCACTGTAGCAGCGAGCTGATGGCAAGGAGAGGCTGATGATGGCTGATGTGGCGGAGGCTGGCTGGGTAGCCGTTTAATTAATCTCCAGACAGACAGCAGCATCAGAGAGAGAAAAAAAGAGAGAGGGAGAGCAAGGAAAATAAAGATGGAGACAGAAGCAGCGACAGCCACACAAAGGCAGTGTCTGTCTTTCTGTCAGGCCCCAGGACACATCAGAAGACACACTGCAGGAGTCTCCACAACCAGGGACACGTTGAATCTCAAGCTCATCTCAAGCTCAGTGGAACTGTCCCAGGTGTCGGTTTATTGAATATGGAGGAATAGGTTGAAGTTTGAGGAGCGGCTGGATGGCTTGTGCAGTCAGCTGGAAGGTCCATAGTTGAATCAACATCACTGAATTTCCACAGTATTTTACATTTACACTTAATTTTTGTCCTTGATTGTGTTTATTGTGTTGATCAGAGCCAAAGTGTGTCCATAAAGGCCCTGACACACACAGGAGATTGTCGGTCCTATAGTTGGACTGTCTGTAAGCGGTCGTCGCCCTAGTTTTTGCGGCCATTGCTAACCGTCAGCCTTTTTTTGCAGATTTGTCGGCGGTTGGTCAGAGGAATTTCTCTGTTTGGCTGTTACGAGGTTTCATTTATCTCCAACTCTCCACACAGGTTCGAGGAAAACCCCTTAAGCCTATTGTTGACTAGGCCAGTGCCATTTTTAACTTTTTATCAGACATTATTCTCGATTAGCAGGCTACCTATACTACGAGTGGTGTGCGACAGCCGTGTGAAAATGGTCTTCTCGAATAATAAAAAAGGAGTACCGCCACCTCACGCATGCGCATAACGTACCTGGTGGTTGGTCTTAAGACTGTCAGCTTTTCCTCTTTTCCAACTCAGTTTTCTGCATCTGCACCCAGAAACCTCTCTGACGTTTAACTTGTTTCTTGATATTTTCTCGGAGAGATATAGGGAGCCAACTTACATTCATACATGTTAAAGTAAATAAATAAGCACAGTCTGTAATTATGTTTGAAAGTGTATCTTTAATTTAGGGATTTCATTGTATAAGTTCAGTCATAAAATGTGTTCAAAGTCAGCTAAAAGTAATTTGATTTCATTGATGTGGATTTAAAAAGGATGTTCTGTAAGTTATAGCATTAGCTTTCTGTTAGAGCAGTGAGGTAGGTTACTGTCACTTTAAGAGAGAGAGCTCTTTAGTGCTGTGAGAGGGTTAGAAGTGATTCAGGCAGTTGAGGCTCAATTAAGGACCGAGCCACATGGTTTCCTAACCGTAGTTTAGGTGATTGATTAGGAGAGCTCGACTTTGAACTCTGCTGTAAGATTATTTAACCAAACTGTGGATTGAAAAAAATTGTTTTATCAATTTTTTAATTCGGAGTCCTGTGGACGTTTTTTTTTCCTCTTCAGGTGAACAAACACGAGTAATTTCAAGGCCATTTGATCCTCAACCCACCACAGATACTTTAGTGACTCCAAGAAGTTGTGATGACGTGAAATCAAGCAATCCCTGCACAATTTTAGCAAACTTGCACTTTTTGGCAAATCTTTGCAATTTTTCTTCAAAGTTTTCATCATCCTATTTCTCCACTGTTTGCAGCGTTGTGAAAACAATCGTCGACTGAGTCTCAGGAGGTTTTTTTGGTTCAAAAGTGTTTGTAAATGCGGGAGTTTAGAAAGCCGGCATAATCCTGGAGGGACTGCATAATTAATCTGATTAAGCTGGTTATACACTCGATGATTTTCAAATCTTAGCTAAATTATAAGTCTCTGAATGCACAAACTAGACGATTCGTCCAGACTGCGTGCCCACACACCCGTCGTTTGTAATAACGATTTCACTTTGCGGTTCCACAGACACGAGATCTCACAGAAACACACGTGAACAAACGTGACTTCAGAAGAAAAACAAATATGACGGACAATTGACATTGTCACCAAACAGTCCTGCAGCTAAAAACAAAAAAACAAGAAGAAAAACCGGCTCGGGGCACAGTTGTGTTAATGTTGCCATGTTTGTGAAAGTAGGCAACATTCGGTTGATGAAGCTTGGTCTGCTCACTCTCATTGGTTATTGCAGTTATTCCATCAGGAGCAGTAAAATCTTATTGACACTTGAGGTTTATTTGCTCTGATAATCGGCTAAAAGTGAGTAGCCAGCTTTAGGTGCATAAAGGCTAAGAATTAAGCTAAATGAGCAGAGGGTTAAGGAAGGGTTGGCATTTTGAGTGGCAAACATATACAATAGGTTCCATTAGGTTCTTTTTAATTCCTATATTGAAATATATTTAAGCACAGTGTGAGTGGGTATTAGCATATTTACCCTGCAACCCTTCAAACTCACAACCTTACACACCAAGGGCAAGTCTTGTGGAGCTTCCTGCCAAGTGAGAAACCACAGATGGCTTCACGCTGTGACTAAAATAAGCCGAGCTGCATGTGAGGACAGATTACACTCTGGTGTCTCGGAGCCACTTCTCCACACAAAATTTGGATAGTTGTATATTTCCTTTGACAACTGATGTTGTAGCTAATGTTTGCTTGAATGAGGATACAACCTAAAATACTTCCAAAATATTCAAGATCTATCCAAGAAGGGTATATGAGGGTATTTTCTTTTTTCAGGAACACTGGATCATTATTTTTGCCATGTGTCAGTTGAGGCGAAAACGATGGATTAATAGGCCGTTAATTAAAAAAAAAAAACGTAGTGCATGACTTCCTCTGGGCTACATTTTACCATAAGCTGCAAAGTTGCAGTAGTTTGAACTAATCAATCAATCATTATTTATAGTTCCAATTCATAACAAGTGTTATCTGGAGGCGCTTTACAAAAGAGCAGGTAAAAGACCTTACTCATTGTTAAGGGGAGATGTGATTAGATGCAGGAAGGATTTCTCCTTTGTATTCCTCGCGTTCCTGTTGTCCACACTTCCTTGCCGCTGAGGTGGAGGACGGAGCAGGCCGTACATGAATGAGGATGACGGTGGTTGTGGGGACGACACAGTCTGGACAAAGCACAATAAATACAATTAACTAAGCCTGAAGTTATTTACCTAAATTATGTTTTAAGTTATGTAATAAAGTAATGAATTGAAACGCACATTTAATGTTGCATAGCTGACCTTAATAATCATGAGTAAGGCTAAAGGAAGAGAAATGATTGGTGCTACCAATTATCAACAGTTGTATACAACATACGACAAGTTAAAGTGAGAGCATTGTGGTTTTTGGTCAAGTCGGTGACAGAAAAGAACGCTGCTCTTGTAGCGACGGCAGCAGGTGACTGTCTTGTTCATGTCTTAGTGACTTTTGTAGACATTTCATTTTTCTGTCCTGATTGTGAATCTGAACCAGTTGTGTGTGTCCATGTCGTTCATCTTGGTGAGTTTGAGCTTCTTATTTTATAACTCAGGCCATCAAAAGACAGAACTCCAATGATGACTAATGAGTTTGATTTGTTTTTAAATGATGGTTTCATGGATGTTTTAAACACTCTCAGTTTCTTGTTTTTACCTGATGAACTCTAGTATTTAAACGTATAATATGTAGAATTTTATGACAATGTTTGCCTTAAAATATGTTGTTATAGTTGACATTTTGTTGTTGTTGAGTACTTACATTACCTCAAATATTTCCAAAAGTTATCAAAACCAGAGAAACGTCAAAGACCGCTACAAAAGGAAGCGTAATGTTGCTGTATGTGCTGCTGTGATAAAAACATCATGTAAATTATACTTGGATACATTATCTCGTCGGTAAACATTTTCTCTTCCTCAGCTCGGTTTCGGCCGCTCGCCTTTACTACATCAACGCAGAGTTCGGTTTCACCGGGGGAGGGGGGGGGGGGAGAGTAGCAGAGAGAATAAGTCCCATGATTCCCCGCCAGCCTCAATGTCAGAGACACAATCAGTGTTATCAGTTCTACTCTAAAATAATTCTATTAAACTGATCACTTTTATCGGACAAGATCTGTTTGAAATACAGATTAGCTCCACATATTTATCTCGTTTTCATGTCGATATTTGTTATTACACTCTGCAGCGTGTGTTTCATTGTGTGTGTGTGTGCGTGAGTGTGTGAGTGTAGGGACTATTATCCTACATGTATGGGCCTGCACATGAGTGGGGCTGTGCTTACCTGTATATGGCGGGTGTGTCTGTGGTCCCTTGGCATGGAGGGCACGGTAACAGGGCTAATTGGGTGTAATGGGAGGGCTGTGTATGAGAGGCTTTGGCTTGAGTGTGTGTGTGTGATTGTGTGTGTGTTTGTGTGTGTAGGTTGAGACTCTCCAGCATCAGCTGCACCTGATCCAACTGCCTGATTAAGCTGTGTAATCTCCTGCATGAAACAACAGCTGACCAGCTCCCTGGGGTGGTGGCCACACACTCACACACTCACACACACACCTGTGCTGGTGGCCATGACAGCAGGCACCTTACGTTCCCCGAGGAGGGTCCTCTCGATCACACACCTGGTATCTACACCTCCCCTGTCTCAGAGGTGACGGCTCACAACAGATAAACAGTTGAACACAGCAGCAGTGTGTGTGTGTGTGTGTGTGTGTGTGTGTGTGTGTGTGTGTGTGTGTGTGTGTGTGTGTGTGTGTGTGTGTGTGTGTAGGTGTGTGTGTGTCTGTGTGTGTGTGTGTGTGCGTCCTGGGAAACTTTTGGAGTCACAGCTGTGATTGTGGGAAAATGAAATCTGATCTTTAAACTATTGCTGAGACATTTGATCTGCTCGTCTTTGTATTCATCCCCAAAATCAGAAAATCTGTGCTTTTTTCCCGTCAATGCAGTAAACAACGTGTCGCCCTGTAGATGAATAATGTTGTATATTCACAAATAAACTACCTGCTAACTGCTGCTAACACGCCATTAAAAAACACGCAAACTTTACAGAACTCCCCGTATCTTTCTCTTTACATGTGTATTTATTTTGCTTTATTTCTCCACTCTAGAGTTCGCCTTTTATAAATCGTCAGATATTATAGTTAATTAGCTATTTTAATCAACACGTTTACTGGTACATCATTATATAGCACTTATTGTTACATTAATCTGCCAGATCATACTCCACAACAAGAACAAATGTGCAACATTTGACACATAAATACGGCAGAAATCAAGTCCATCCTCTGTAAATGTCTCTCTGAGTCATGACTGTCTACAATGAGTGAGAGTCAGTCAGCTGTTGTCTGAGCCGTGTTTACATCATGTTTACATTGACGGGATGGCCTAGTGTATAAAGCTGTTTTAGTAAAGGAGAGAAAGAGGAATAATATACTCACTGCTTATTTGAATGTCACGTAAGTGTATGATCTCGGTCAAGTTTCAATTCATGTGCAATCAGAAGCTATGAGTTCACCAAAGTGTGCTAACATTAATATGCTAACACAACAATGCAGGCCACAGGTGATTGCAGCTCGAGCAAAGGATAATTTTGTCCTTTGCTTGGGCTTAATGGTGCTTAATTATGGTGCGTTCTAATTTACAACACCTTTGTGCAAACGCGAGTGGAGAGGGGTTGGAGGTGTGTCGTTGGAGGAGAGCGGAGGCTTCAGAATAGTGGAGGTGTCGCCAAACAGTTTGTTTTGGTTTAGTGCTGGTACTCAAGGGCGACATCTACTGGATCAAAAAGTCGCACCTTCTTCCTTTAAGATTTTCCCCAAATAATCTCTTGATTGCGGTTTATTATTAGCATATTAGCTCATACGATGTTACTACTTACCTATACCCCGTGTCAATTAACAGCTTTTTTTTTTTTATTGCACACGAAGCGCCCAAGACCTGAATTTCAGAGTGCTTCTGTTGGTTTTAAAAGTTGTCTTAAGGATCCTCTGCTTCCCAGTAGTGACTGTAGGTCTGTTTTAAATTGCTTTGAACGCTTAATGTTTTGGTTTATTCAAAGACATTTCAACAAGATAAAAACAGTGTATCCCGGTATTAACAGCAGCTTCAGACCTGGAAATGTAACCCTCAAAAGATGAGTAGGATTAGTTTCTCCTCCCCCATTGTTGTTGACTAAATTTATATTGGAAGTCCCGCCCCTTCTTAATCTTGAGGTGAGGACTTCAACAATTGCAGCGGTGTGCCAAAAGTACAATAGCTGATGTCGAGGGAGTTTGTGCACCCAGGATGTTAAGTGCTGAAAATGAAGAAATGCATCATTGATTTGTAAAGTAAAACACTGGCGGTGGACACAGGATCTATAAGCATTAAAAAAAGGCTTTTTAGTCAATGGTGGATATTAATCTATAAAGTGTTAAAAAACATATTCACCTTCACTGATTTATGTTCATGCAGGTTTATGGAGCTGGTAATACTGTTTCATGATCAAGTTACATATTTTCACTTTGTGATTTTTTACAAAATATGAATACTTGCCGAAGTCAAAGTTGCTAAAAAAATATTTTACAAACTCTGGGTGTATTAACGCAGACCGTGAGTCTCAGAAATGATCTCTCATTTTTGAAGTCCTTCAGGGGGGACTTTTAGAGCTCATAGTGAAGCATGTGTTACAGGTTTTAGTTTCAATTAAACTGAATAATATCTGTAAATTATATATTGTTGATTCAGATGTCTATTATTTGGTTTGATTTTATATACAGTATGTTGGATTTTGAAAGCATGTTTGTTCTTCTGCACAATCTTTATATTGTTGCTATATGCCTACTTGTCAAGCAACTGTATTTACCATGTTACCCGGCTTTTCCCATTGACTAAAAATCTACTCCGTGTGGGTTCAGATGGAACTTTATTCTTCTTAAAACTTCTGGGAACCCTCATACGTACTTCTGCTGCTCACAGCATCTTTCATAACACACTTGACTTTTCTTTTGCATCTCTTCCCACATTAAAGGCCGGGTTGGAAATTTGAAAACTAGCATCATTTTGAAAGTAGCATTCCCTGTGTAGAAACTACGTCGTCTCGTTCAGCTGTACGTAAACACTAAACTTTATCATAATGCATGTAAAAGTGTTTTTTGACTATTTCACTTCTCACAACAGCCAACAACAAACTAACAGTATAAACTCTTTCATCGGTGACGTGCTTTGAGTGTGTGCTAGTGCACGCAAGGGGTAGAGAATGAATAGGGAGACAGGGAGGCGTGATTGGTTCATCAGATTGGTACCTCGTGGCAGACATTGGTCGAAGTGTTTACAGGCTTACAACTGATACAGATGACGGATTTTCTTCGTTTCTTTTTCAGAGCACAGGAGTTATTAATGTCTGTCAGGACCTAAAGACAATTTCAACCAAAATCTTAAAAAAGTGTATGTGGAGAAAATGACCAACCCTGCCTTTAATGTTATAAATTATGTCTAAAAGTACTGCAGTTGAGCCATATTTACAGGGATTTCAGAAATGTAAATCCTTCTGTTGGAAAAAGTTGACAAAGTTTTCACAATCACTGAGATATCACCTCGTCTGTACCTGATGTACTGTAAAAAAGCTTGTTGTAAAAAGTTGCAAAAAGAAAAATCCCTATCAAAACACACACTTACACAGAAATTCCCATGATCACACACAAACAGCAAAACTACAGGAGCTTGCTATGTGTCTGCAGCTTTGCTTTTCAGCAGATTATTCTCAGGTTATAAACATTACAGCACGTACAGCCCCACTGGAGATGTATTTGATTCAGGCACACACACCCACACACACACACGTCTCCAATAATTTCCCTCCCCCGGCAGCTCGCTGTGGGAGCTGGTCAGCAGCGTCAGTCAATTGATTGAGCGCAGAGGAGGAGGAGGAGAAGGAGGAAGGAGCCGCAGGCCACGAGCTGCAGAGGAGGTGAAGACCTATCGGAAATCAGTGCACCATGAGCATTTCTGCCCCATATGGGCAAAACACGCGCTCAGACAGCTGCCACAGCACTCTGCAGCCGGCCCCACATCCCACTGAGAGGGAGAATGTTAACCATGCAGCGTCCACACTGTCAGCAGGCCGGCTCTGTTCACTTCTCAACGATTTCATCACGGAGGCCCCGTCAGATCCAGTCCAAGCAAGAAACAAAAGAAAAAGACATTTTGTATGCTTTCCTTACATATGGGTCGTCATGACTGCATGACTTATTTTGATAGAACTGGGAGATGAACATGCAGAGAGAGAATCCTGAAGCGGGAGTCAGAGGGGCAAGGGCCAAAATTCATGAAATATTCTGCCAATAAATACATACCAAGAATGAATAAACTACTTTTGCAACTGTGTTAAAAGGATAGAAAATATACAGTCAACAAATCAACAACTAAATAACAAAAAGGGTAATGATACAAAATAGTCTATTATAATTAAGCAAAGAAATGTGCAAACTAAAATGTAGTCAACTTCACTATAAAAAATATACTGTATACTTTCACTTTCCCACATAACTGATTTCAGCATCACTGTAACTCATCTGAAGCCGTGTTCACATACTGTACTGTATGCACTCCTGAACATTTCTAGAAAATGTCACGCAGGCGAAACCTGAAATCTTCCTGAGTCCGTTGTTCACACATATCCCTCAGAGTTGGAGCGTCTCCCTGTTGGACAGGAAGGAGGGGGGGTTCTCAGGAGGCAAGAGCAGTTTCATAACGTGCATGGATATCGCTCCGATCACGCAATATACAGTCTTATGGTCTCCATCAGCCCTCCCACTAGCCAGAACATTTTCCAGGGGAACGTTTTCAGGAGTTTTGTGGATTTGTGTAAGCACCAACACTGACACACTCAGGCTGACTGAGAGCCTCTGCATGTGCTGTGCACACAAAGTTCTCAACAATGAATCAGGCAGAAGAAGGTGAAAACCATCACCTGGGAAAATTTAACTGGACTGTATATACTCAATCTATTGGTAAAGTAAACACTACAGAAAGGGTAACTTTCACTCTAAAAGGTGGAAAGGTGAGTGCTTAACCCCCTCTCACACACACACACGCACATGCACACACACACACACACACACACACACACACACACACACACACACACACACACACACACACACCTGTGGTCATTGGTGTCACTATTGTTATGCAGATTATGCAAATCAGTCTCCTTTCAGCTGCATTTTCACAAAATGATCCTGAAAATATTACAAACATTACTTACAGAAATTCACTGCTCAATTTCTATCTTTTGAATTTGATAATCTGAAGTCAGCTTTATGAACAAGATTCCCAAATCACAAACATTTGCCCTAACACTGATATGAGTATGAAACTTTATCATACAAATGCAGCACAGTCGGTGTAATTAAAGTATGGAGCAGCTGAGGAAAAAGAAATCGGGACAGAAAGTAGAGTCTGTTTTAAAATGTGTTAGCATTCATGCACATTTTCATGCATGGCCCTTTTTCAGTCTTGTTTCCTGGTGCCAGTCTGAGCACTGAGGAGTTGACTTGAAGCACTGTGAAAGATTATTATTGTTGTTATGATTGTTTTATATAAGACAAGATGCACTTTATTGATCCCTACTTGGAACATTTTCAGTTTAAATGATAGTCCTGGTTTGAGAAATATTTATGTAATTCATTTTCTGTCTTTAAATATAACATTAGATTTTTTTTCTGGCTATAAAATCATCTTACAAACAAACATTTTCTGGTAATGAAATTGTTTTGATGTGTGCAGCTACTTGCTTCCAACAGAGGCGGGTTTCTCTGCTGAGCTGCAAACAATTGTTGTGATCAGAATCAAAACTTTATCATACTTCAGGCGTTACTGCTTCAATCATTCCTCAGCATGACCCCGGGTAATCCAAGTCTTCACTTTTGTAGCTTCACCTGCGTGTCGTTTCACACACTGGCTCAACACCAGTTTGTGTGTGTGTGTGTGTGTGTGTGCGTGTGTGTGTGTGTGTGTGTGTGTGTGTGTGTGTGTGTGTGTGTGTGTGTGTGTGTGTGTGTGTGTGTGTGTGTGTGTGTGTGTGTGAGTGTGTGTGTGTGTGTGTGTGTGCGCGTGTGCGTGTTATAATCAAATTCAAAGAGACCTAGTTCATCCCATAGAAAAGCGACTTAGATACAAGACAACAAACTCTCTCACTCCTAACAACATCTCCATAGGTACACTGCTGTGGTTAATTAGAGCCTATTTATAGAGTTGGTGGTGGTTGGGGGGGAGGGCTGGGACTGTGGCAGAGATGCTGCAGTACCCACCGCGGCCTCTGGATGCCAGTGTGGTGTCAATAACAATCTGCCTGGAGAGGAGAGGGAGACAGAAGGAATGGGTGATAAAAGCGATGGACGAGCCGGTTGAAGGCGAGAAGCAGCTGACGTTGAGGCGAAAAAGCGACTTGAATCTCTTCTTTTCTTCATGTCTCTGTTGTCGGGGTTCTGGCTGCACCTCCCAGTTCCCCCCAAAATCTGCAGCCTGTGTGTTGAATTGTGCTTTTTGGTCCTCACTGCTTGTTTTCCAGCATGTGATGGAGGTAGACCATGGTGTGGCAGACTTGTAGGCTGCCTAATTAATGCTCCAGAGCTTAGGAGGTGTGTGTGTGTGTGTGTGTGAGAGAGAGAGAGAGAGAGAGAGAGTGTGTATATTTGCACTTCCAGTGGCATGTTCTCTGTGTGACTGTGCGTGCACATGGGTTGTATGTCTTTATGTGTGTGTGTGTGTGTGTGCATGTTGCCCCCTCCCACCAAACCACCCCACACCTTAAACCCCCCTGGGGCGTGAAGCAGACTGCAGGGGCTGGTGCGGGAACAGAGCTGGGATCATGGAGGCAGCACTGCAGGCATCTGCCCCCAGGAAGCAGCACCAGCCCTGCGCAGCTGGCACTGAGGCCTTCACGAGCCAGGAAATGGCACACCTCTGCGACTATACCCCCACCTCCCCCCACAAACACTCACACACACACACACGCCTCAAACATCACACTGTTCATCAAACGAGCCAACGTTATCGGTTTCTTTTTTGTGGGGAAAAAATAACAGTAGGAGAAATCAAATGCCAGATTAGGAAGATTATTGACTGACAGACACACATCAGATTCTGTTTGAGTATTTGTGTTGACAGCTAACATGAATGAAGTGTTTTTTATGCTTAGAATATTTTAAGTCCTATGACGTTAATTTTTGCACACTTGTCATGAATCAGAGCAGGGAAACAAAACATGGGAATTGCTTAAGAATTGTGTTCTCCATTGTATTTACATACAAAGTTCTTTGGGGAATTCAAAGATGGACAATTTGACAATTATAACCTCCCCCTCCCCCTCTCCCTCCATGCTTGAGGCCTTGGATTCCCTAAAGAGTACAGCATGCATGACATAAATGCATGTGTATCTATTTTCTCTCTCCCTGGATTTCATGTAAATCTAGTTTGATTTATTGTTTGCTTGCGTTCTGAGTGGGTGTTTGTGCATGAGTTTGCATGCACATGCGCATGCTCTTGGTGCACGGCGCCGTGTGCAGACAGTGGTCTCAGAATACATATTTGTGTTTTGCAGGGCACCATGTCCATCACTCTGTGCTGCCGGTAGACAACCAGCTGACAGAGCGACAGGCCCTCACCTTGGATTACTCCCATGCTGAGGAGGCTGCTCTGGGCCTGGCCGCTAGGGCAAGCGGGGCGCTAACAGGCCCGGGCCTCAGCCTTCCTCTCTTCACCCACACACAGGCAGGACTGCGGGGTACAATTAGGCGGACAGGACGCCAAACCACCGCTCACCTGTCAGCTAGACTGGCGACGTGCGTGGGGTGCAAATTGACACGAGTGCCACAACCAAGCCGACAGGAGATCCACGGCAGGGACAAATCTCCCTAACAAACCCCGGTGTCCTGTCAGTCAGAGCAGGGGCCACCTCACATTGACCCCCCGGACCAGGCACTGGGCTCTGCCTGTTCGTCGGCACTCCCATGGCAGACGCCGGCCACCACAGGCCCTGTCACTGAGCTGAGATGACATGGTCACATGCAGGCACAGCCAGCACCACCATCAGCCTCTCAGTCATTACCTTCCATCAGCCGACCAGAAAATAGACTGGTAGAATCTGTAGGGGAAAATGACCTAAAGGCCTGACCTGAAAATGGCACAAAAAGCTGAGAGATGGTGCTATTCGCTCCCAAAATAATAGTCTGTGTCAGCGCACCTGGCCACTCGCCACTGGCCATATCAATGCCTCCCAAACAAGACGGAGAGAGGGGCACACACTAAGCAGAGATCCTGTCTGAAATCACCTCCACCCTCAGCACCACAGCTCAAAAGAACACAGAAGATCCAAAGTAGTTTTGCTCAGCTTTGCAAACAAAGTTAATCATTAGGAATAAAAGAAAACTTCTTTTTGTGGTTGGCAGAAGAACACAGAGATAAAAACAACCTGATTTCTGACAAAAGATTATGGCGGGCAGGAAAAGGGACTCAGCTAATCCAGTTGTCTGACTGCGATCTGCCATTTGGAATGTTGTAAGGGTAATGCACCGCTAAATTTACTGACGTTTGCACTAATCCATTTAATTCTCTTTTAAGGGGGAAAGTGTTCACATGAGTGAGCGGCGCGTTTTAATGTTGATGATTTAAAGATGGACGGAGTTATGGAAGCGGACAGAGCCATGCACGCAGCCGGGCGGCCGGCCTGGGCAAGAGGACAGAGAGATGCTGAGGGTTGGAGGGTAGCAGTGGAAATTGATGGGAAGGGGGGTGTAGGTGGTATGGAGATGTGTGTGTGTGTGTGTGTGTGGGTGGGTGGGTGGTTGGGGGGTGGTGGGGATTCAGGTTGCCAGAAGGGCCACTTTTCCCCATCTCTCATTCTCTCTGTTTCGGTCTTAAAATAGAGTGAGGAGCTGAGGAGGAAGCTAGCACTCAATTAGGCTTCCCGTTTCCTTTAACACAAGTAATGGTTCTCCATAGTGGGGACTATATGGGAGCCAAATGCAGGGCTGTGTGCAGGGCCGGTCCCCCTGGCAAGGCGGGCTCATCCCAGCCCATTGTTCTCTATCAGTGGACAAGGCTGATTCCTGTAATTAGCTGTCAGCGCAGAGCCCTCAGCAGCTTAGTGCTGTCCGCTCAAATCAAACTAATGAAATGCAATCCGCTCAAATGTCCTGGATGCATATCTGTAACAGGCCTGCGCACACGAGAGGGGAGGCAGGGGGAGCCTACGCCGCGGCAGGGAAACATCCCCCCTTTGCCAAACTTAGGATTCAAATCCACGCTCATTAATCCGTTAATTCAGCACATTTTTGACAGCCAATTAATGCGGATGAGGAGTGGGTGATCTGGGCAGGACAGGAGGTGCCTGAGCACGGTAAGAGGACCAGGCGTGAGGGGGTGAAGGGCTAGCGGACCCCCAGCATCACTCAACCATTTCATTCTCCGTCGTGATCCTGGCACCCAACAAGCCTAAGTGTAGCAAAAAATTCCCTGCACAACAGTAGCACACATTTTTATTCTCTTAATCCCTGTACAAGATGGCAAAAGATATTTAAAAAAATGTATCACAGACGGCGCTCTGAAAAAGCCGACTGCAGTGCTGTCAAGATATTTCATGCTAAATTTGACAATTTAACGTAAGACTTGATTGACTGTAAAAACTATTAGAAAACAGTGACGTACTATGAACCTGCTCTTTATATATTCAGGTCAGGTATGTGTTACCCCGCCCCCCCCCCCGTTGTGACAATGCATTTATCAGCTAGAGTCCACGTGAGATACTGCAAAGGTTTGCCTTACATATATTTACAGCCTGTGTCCATTAACAGCATTTTTTGTGTTGGCAGTGCCCACGACGTCAGTTTCAAAGCGCTTCTTGCCGGCGCGTACTGTTGCTAGGTTACCAAAGTTAACTTCTGCTTACCTCGTTAATGACCATAAGGTATGTTTTATAAAGCTTTGTGTGCTTAATAACTGCTTTTATTCAAGGAAATATCACCAAGAAAACATCAAAATCAAATGATTAGCAGCAGCTTCAGTCCTGGAAACTGAATCCTTTAGAGCCAAGGTTTCCAAACTATTGAGCTTGTGACACCCAAGGGTGCCAGATCCAGGGGACCCCCACTGTGCCTGTATGTGGTTAAGGCTTGTAACGTAGCGCACAACCGTGCACACGCACTAATAGGTCTATTAAAAGACTGGTTACACAAAAGAACACAACAGCCTTTAATCCATAAATGATCTTATTGTAAAAAAAGGCGAGAAGCGGAATAATTATTTTCATGTACAGACTTCAGCACTGAGTAAGCAGAGCTTCATAAACAGGCACACAGGTGTGTTCATCTTTATGCTCACTTACATTGAAGTATTTTTACACATTCATTTAATTTCAATTTCACCTAATGATATACTTTTATTTGAAATGTTGTTACTACTTTTTGAGCTTGAACAACTTATTGTTCTTATATTTAAAATAATGGATCAAATTCACAGTTTTAAATTATTCTTAATTTTTAATCATTTTTTTGGATGGGATTCTTGACCCCACTCTTGGTGGCTGGAGGCCCTCAGGGGGGTCCTGAACCCCACTTTGGGAACCACTGCTTAATAAGATGAGTGAGATCAATTTATCCTCCACCCTTGTTGTTGACAAAGCTGATATCAGTCCCTCCACCTCTTGATTTTGATTGGTCGGTTAGGGTGAAGTGACGAGCACAGTGGTATTACAAAAGTAGATTATTACAAAACAGCTGACGTTTGTGAGCTCAGGGTGTTGAGCGATGAAAACACAGTCACATTGGTTTTGTCATGATAATGAGCGCTGACAGCACAAAAAACATGAACATTACATTTTCAATTTGGAAATAAAATGTCCTGAATGAGCATTAACAGATAAAAGTCTGCATGTTTGATTGTAGAGACTGAAAATGTTTTTGGGAACGTTTGTTATTTACTGCTACACAGATTCAGCATGAATCATGACCTAACAGAGCTTCAATAAGACCATTGTGTGTATATATTTGAATGATGTTCTAACTGAATTGTTCTGCACATGAAATGTTATAAAAATATTAAATTGTCTTCTATATGAAGATAAATGTTTCAACCTATATGGTTGAAACATTTTTTATTGATTCATTTTCTGTGTCCTCTGGACGTCCATCTGCTGTAACACTAGATACGAGAGAATGGAAGTTAAAATGATGACATGCTTATGGATGAAGCCTTCACCTGTAACTATCAGAGGACTTAAAAAGTGGGTTGACTCTTAATTTACCCCCATGTTTTTTTTTTCCTTTAAGCGACCCGTCCAGCAGAGAAAAAACGGCCTCTGTTATGAACAGTTACATGTAAGACTACTCTCTCATATTTAGTCCGTGCATATAGAAAATCAGAGACAGAGTAGGGAGGGCCATCCTAAAAATTGCAGCAAACTACTGAATATTGTCAATCAATCATTGGTGTGAATCAGAGGAGATTTAGAAGTGGGTATACTCCACATACCTGCAAATATCCTGAACTACACCACTGTGTGTGTTTGTAATATTAAGCAAAAATAATCTCTCTGCAGTGTTTGCTCTTCGCCTTTAGAGCGACCTCGGAGAGATGTGCAGATCATCGTACAAAAACATTTCACACTGTTAGAGGGAAAAACATATCATCAGTGTATGATTTTATTTAAAGGGTTACAGTGTAAAAAAACATCATTTTAACACGGTGTATTTGGACGACAGCCACAGGAAGAATTGATATTTGGCAAGTTTTCTTTAATATTTGTACTTTTTTCAAATGTGCTCATCCTTTCCTTTTTGAACTCATCTGTGCGTGTTTGGCTTCTGATCTCTTTTTGAAATAAGGACCACATTTCAGTTCTGGGTCAGTGAAACTAAATGTAATCTAAAACACAAACACATGCAACATTTATTAGTTTGAATTTCAGGATATTTACAATAAATGGAAACACGACACACACTCCAGGTCATTGAATGAATAAAGTGGAACATTTTAAAGATGCAGTCGAATCATCCATTGTGAAGATGAATCGAGTAAAGCTTATACAAACATGTTTTTGTGCTGACTCATGTTTATGGATATAAGAGAGAGTACTCAGCTTGATCCCGTTGTTACATTAATCTGAAAATAAATACCGCTGTTGCATATTCGCGTTGTGTTTACATGTCTCACTCACATTGTTTCATTTCATTTGTGTTGCATGTTAATGTGTTTAAATTATGCTGTCACTCACATTATTCATCTCCCCCCCCTTTCCTTTCCCTCCCCTCCTGTGCCGTGCAGGCCTGTGTGTGTGTGTGAGTGTGTGTGTGTGTGCTGTGTGTGAGCGCAGTGTGGTGTGGTGTGGATGGAAGCCTGGGGGCATTAAAAGCAGCCAGGGTTTTGCCATAGAGTTGGTGGGCTCGTGGTCTCCGCTGAGCCGTGATCAGATGGGTCTGGGCCGCTCGGGGACTCGGCCTCAGGCACTCAACAACACCGCCAGCCCCGCCATGTGTGAACACTTGTTCTCTTCAATTAAAACAGTCATCTGAATATTCCAATCACATTGCTTAATGACAGCTCTCTGCCACGCATGCATGAAATCGAAGTGGGGGTCAATAAGGCCCGATGAGGAGCCTGGATGGGTGCACGGACTGACCCCTGACGCAGAGCCAAAACTGCTTCAAAATATCTCATTAGCTTTTAGACAGGCCGGAAAAAATATAGAAGTGGACTCTTAGATTGAATCTTTCTTTTTATTACCAGTGTAAGAACCTAACACTGTCTGCAGTACTTCTACTACTGCAGAACTGTGAATGTAATCACTTCCAATGTCAACATTTTGGAATGATACTGTCTGTGTAAAGTCTTATTCTACAAATCTACGATTCATCTATCAGACACTTTTATCCAAAGCGACGTTTGCACGACACAAACAAGGATCTAGAGATCATCACTATCGTCATCGGTAATATCATTCAGGTCGTAGGTGTTCATGAAAGAGTAGGCGCTCTAGCTTTTTCTTAAAGGTTCAAAGGGACTCTGCAGATCGAATGGAGTTAGGAAGTTCGTTCCACCACCGGGGGGCGACACAGGAGAAGAGTCTAGTTAGAGACTTTGGGCCTTGTTGTGAAGGTTGAATCACACGCCTGATGTAGGAGAGTCACTGAAGATGTGACAAATGACAGTTGTTAATTGCAAATGTAGTCACATACAGTATATCCAGAAAATATAAACAGGATTTGTCCACTTTGCAGGGAATAGAGGTTGGAAACTGAGCTCAGGACAAAGTTAGAAAATGTATGATTGTCAGGTCTTTTTTCCTCGATAAATTTGAATAAAGCGGTGTTTTTTTACATGTCATGTAAGCTAGTACTTCTCTGTAAAGAATATCAAAGCATCGGTGCAACCTGCAGCTTATTTATTTAACAGGTTACACATTATTTTATTGTGGTTTCTGGCTTTTCACACCTTTATTTTAGAGACAGCACAGTGAGTGGGAAATTAGGGAGAGAGGTGCGGGGGAGGGACGACGTGCAGCAAAGGAGCCACAGGTCGGATTTGAAACCAGGCTGCCAGTTTTGAGGACTGTAGCCTCTGTACATGGGGCACGTAAATGAACCACTAGCAACCCCATCCCCCCACCCCAATATGTCATTATACCTTTCCCATACAAATTAATCTCCATTATCTAGATCAAAATACTGCCAGGTGCGCTGCTCCAATGAGATGCTGTACTTGTTTACCTCTGGGTTGTAGAGCATGGAGAGCGGGCCCATTAACTAAAGCCAAAGCCAGTCTATGGCCACTGCCCAATCTAGAGGTGGGTGCCTGCATTGCATTTCGAGCACAAGATTTGATCGGTATCAAAGAACAAAATATAAAAAATGTGTTTCTGGTAATTCTGTTGCAGACACGTTCAATTAAGGTGCACATCTGTTTCAAATGTCTCTGACATCCCACAAGCTCAGGTGTTACATTGAAGAGCGACTACTCTTGATTCGTTCATGAGAGCAGCCACGTGTGTTGTTCAGCTAAAATTTGATTCTCTGAGTGAAAATGTAGAAAAAATGTACATATGGATGCACCCCCACTGCTTATAGCCAATATGTTCACAGCCCGTTTTTGACAAGTGGCCAGGAACATTTTTTAATCTCAACATTTCAATGACAGTCGCAGTTCAGTAAATGTTAAATGTCACTTGAGTTTGACAGGGACTGCATTGTCTTCTGTTCCATTAACAGGACATTTCAAATATATATACATAAATCATTTTCTTAAAAACACCATTGCTAATAGAAAAAATAAACCATATTAATCACAAATGGCAAATAATTTCAGCCACCAGGATGATACAATGAAAACAAATATAAACAAAGGATCTTGCAGAGATGCATATTAAAAAAAAATGTTTTTTCTCCCTTTCAACTAAACTGGTTTAAACATTTCATTCTCTTTTTCCTCTTTAAGCTTACTTATTGGTAAGTCTTGTGTGTGAGTATGTGTGTGTGTGTGTGTGTGTGTGTATGTGTGTGTGTGTGTGTGTGTGTTGTATTGAATATGATGTGACTCAGCAGGCGTCATGCATTCAGCTCACACTGTCACACGCAGCACTGCAGGAAGTGTGGTCAGCCGTCAGCAGCCACCACTCAGCACAGGATCAGTGTGCGTGTTCATTTCTGGTGTATTCACACTTGAGTAGTGGGCACTCACTGAGCATCATGTGCTTCTGAATGCTCACAAGTGTCAGGGACCAGAAGACTCTCTTGTTGTTACTTGTAGTTTGTTGTCTATTCTTGTGGTCTTTGTTTTTTCTCTTTTATTCTTTTGTGAGACTTTTTTGTTCTGTTGATTTTAACTGTATTATTCTTTGAATCTATTACCTCCATTTCTAGACATCAACACTATGAGTCACCATTTTCATCCAAAAACAAATACTTAACACTATAGTCAAACAAGTGACTCAACTTCTCTGACAACAATACAGCAGCCAGTTTGTCCTCCTTCTAAGTTTGGATTCTGGTCCTGAATGGTCTGGATTTGTGTGGACCAGAGAAGGTAGGCGGTTTTAAGGCACCCCCATACGGCCGTTTTGGACGCCCCTCAGTTTTCCAGGCAAACAGCAAACCAGCAGGTGTTGCAGCAATGAAAGCAGGCAAGAGAACTGGTTCAGATAGAAGTGATTGTACCCGACCTAAAAAGCCTCTGCATGTTTCTAATAAGCTCCACGAGCAGAAACGTGCTCAAACTAGGATCAATATTGGAGATGCTTTTGAAAAATGGAGAGAGGTTAGAACGCAGAAAGGTTTACAGACCGATGCAGAGCTGGCTACACACTGAAGCTTCAGTGTCCACCACATGTTAACCTGTGTGAGCATCGACTCTAGAGAGGAGGGGGCGGACAGCTCTCTCCAATGTTTTCATTTTCAACTGCAGTACCAAATGCTACATGTCAGATTTACATATTTCCTCTTTAAAGATGTTTTTTTATGAAAAGCAAAACAACTACAAATATTCTCAAAGTTATATCTCCCCGTTGCTGCTGTTGTGCAGTTATTGCAATCGCTGTTTGTAAAATGAATAATGCAAATTTTTGGACACATTCCAGACTCAACATTATTAACAATTCACTCAAAAATGTAACTTGATTAATTGCTTTCCATGAATGTTCTGATACAAGAAGATAAGATAAGATAAGATTATACTTTATTGATCCCCAGTGGGAAAATTCTGGATTTAAAAGCCATCTGGAAACGGACACAATTCAGACTTTCAAAATACTGAAGACAAACAGCTGAGTCACTGGAATCATCTGTTATACTTTAAAAAAATAAAGTCCGCTTTAAATATGATAATTACACTGTAAAATGTAAAGAGTTAAAGTCAAGATACATTATTGGATTCCTTTGATATTAAAACTATGATAATATTATAGATAGATGGATTTGTTAAATGTGTTTTTTAAATTGACGCTGCTCTGTTTTTTGCTGAGTTGTGTATTTGGTTTACCTGAAAAGACTTATGAGGCTAATTAAGAGCTCGTGGAGTATTTTACATGTGCATATATGATGCTGATACACACCAACTATCAATCTTTTTTCAAATAAATTATTCATAATTCTGACGAACGATTATCATTTTTTGTGTGTCTGTCCCGAACGCACGCTCTCTCACAGAAACACTTTGCATCACCAACTAAGATAAGCTAAGTACTGAAACAGCTAAATGGTCACAAATATTCCCGGGCTACTAGAAGTCTGCCTGTCAATATTTCTCTTGCTCATATTTTTGGTGACAGGAGGGGTAAGACACATCAAACGAGCAGGACTGCTGTTGCCATGGTGTTTTCCAGAAGCCAGTTTGTGCAGGATGGATGTTTAAAGACCTCTGGATGGAGGTGTGTCTGAGTATTTTTTTTCTCTCAGGTGTTTCTTAGCATGTTGGTGTGTAGCTGCACTGTCCACTGTATGCTGAGCTCATCTGAGCATCTGGGGAATTGAAAAAGCAGTCAAGTTGTTCATTTGAACCTGGCCATATTGAGGCCTGGCCGAGCGGGCTCAGGTATGGCAGCTTTTAAATACAGCTCATTACTCATTACTGCAGAGCCCGGGCCCTTTAATTTGTGGAGCTTGGCAGCTGGACCACCTGGCCACACATTAAACACTAAAGGCTGCTCTCCCTAATGGCCACAGATTAGATCATTACCTTAACAAATCAGAGAGGAGTCTGCCTGGGCCGAGCTGGCAGCCAGGAGGGACACACGGAGAGGAAGGTAATCTGGAATATCTGTTTTATGGTGTCCTTTTATGATGTCATGATGTCCACAAGTTCCCCAATCCTAGCAATAACTAAAAAAAAAGTGATTTACACTCATTACATGTGATTGTTATTGTTTTTACTATATGTGAAAAGTGGAAAAGAAAAAACAGTAGCCACATTTTAAGTTCATTAAATTTTCGTTAACATGATTTTCATACTTAAAAAGAGGCAAAAAACAACCATCACTTTTTAAACGTGTAATTCTGGACCACGTCCTGAAGAGGAGAAGAGGCCTCATTAGACCTTTTTCACTTGTGCACAAAACTCCTAAAACTTCCTGATATTGTCAGGGTGAGCTGCATGTGTGAATGCAAACAGCCACATTTTTCATTCTGACTTTACCCAGAATTTTTCCCTGCCAGCCGTCGAGTACAGTTGAAGTCGGGTTGAGCTGATGTGAGAAGGAGGGGATGGTGATGTTTATATCCTGCGACAGGTGCACAATCATAGGCTGCAAAGTGAAAGATAGCTGCAGTCTACAAAACACAATAAAACTGCTTCATTATGTTTTCTGTTCGCCAGTATGTAATTATCCGCTATTTAGTTGATGTTGTGAATGTGTCTAACTATAGGATATGAAGTCATGGTCCTATACAGCGTAGCGGACTCGTTTTTGTTTCATCCCCCACTATCTCTCACTAAGGTTCTTTAGTCCGCCGGACTGCTCGAGCCCTGTCCCCACACATCACAAGAGAACTACAAGATCAAGCGAGAATAAAGACAAAAAACGTGCCAAGATGTTACTTTGTTGATCGTTCGGTGCCTGACTGGCAGCGTATTTGAAATAGAGCAGAGCTTAGTGGCGCTGGTGGCACGCTCCAGAGACAGGCTGCATGTGAAAATTACTTCAGAGGTTAAGTTCAGGGACTTTGAAAAAAATTGCTCTAATCCCAATTATTTGTGCTGTAAAGTCACAGGGTTCAGCTTTTTTTTGGATCCAAACGTTGCCCTGTTTAAAATAAAGCTCATTGGGAGCTGAACCGTTTGCGGACCTTTCTCTTTTTTTTCTGCAGTAAATACATTATTTTGTCCTGCCCCTGTTTGCATTTTGTTTAGATGTGGGCACATTGGTGTTCTCTAATTAGAATAGGTCACATGTCTCAAGCAACCAATCAGAGTAAGACTGAAGAAACATTATCCTACAAGGCTGAAAGTCATATTAATATGAATACTATGGAAGCCCTAAGCGGACATACATGCATACATTGTATTTTACTCCATTTTCCCGTGATAATCAGCAAATATTGTTTGTTTTCTTGAGATCTCAGCTTATTTATCTTGTTCTCTAGTGATTACAATGCTGGTTTTCCTACGATAACAATTGAATTTCTCAAGATCATGAGAAAACGACTGAAATGACGTCATTGTCACAGGAAAACCAGCGTTGTTAACGTTGGATAACAACATAAAGATCTCGAGAAAACAACTGAAATGTAAAGATAAAGCACATAACTGTTGATGTTCTTAACATTAAAAACATGTGAGGCCAATGATGTTTCAGGAAACTTATATATAATATAATTGGTAGAGTGTGTGACAAAGTGTTAAGTTAAAACCAAAAATATTCACTCGGCAAACAGTAGACTAACATTTTCAGTTTAATCTTCAGGTTGATGATTCTGATTTTTAAAAATCATTTCTGATGCCAGTCCCTGGGGATCATTTCTTCAACATGTTCTCCCAGATTGATGTAAGTATGACCCTGAATACACGCCCTGTCTGTCAGGAAGCACCTGAACTCAAGACTTTCGTGCTCCAATGCAAAAAGAGAAAACAGAATATGGGGCAAGAGTGAATGTACATTCCTGCAGTACAGATTGAAGTGATGTTCCACATGCAAGCTAGCGTGTGTGTGTGTGTGTGTGTGTGTGTGTGTGTGTGTCCATCTGAATCTGCTGCGGATGGAGCGATGCCTGTCCCGGTCTACAGACTGTTCCTTCTGGGTCAAAACTAATTGGTGCGGCAACGTTGAGACTTTGCTCTGATAATGACCACAAGCACTCCGGCTGCTCTCGCATGACCGACCCGGCGCTGCCGACCCACTCCCTTCTGCCCCTCCCTCAGAAACCACCTCCACCCCCCACCCTTGAGGACACTTACACAGGCCAGTGCCGGGGCAAGAGAGTGAAGGGAGGGGGGAGGTAGAGAAGGGTTAGAGAGATGACAAAAAGATGGAAGAGATGAAGAGCTGTAAACCTAAACAGAGCGAAATGGTAAAGAATACATTCACTATATTTTTCCTTATTACTCATGACGGTATTTAAGAAAAAAACATTATTTCACGATACTGTCAGTGTAAAGAGCATCTATATAATAACTGAAGCCTAAAGAAAACAGATTGTGCTTAAGTTTAATTGAAGAAAATAGTTCAAAGCAGCTCACACTTTACGTCATATACTGGCCGTGTAATGGTGTATTTATCAACCATCAACCATACAACAAATAGGACAGAATGGAGAAAAAAGGTATCCACACCCCAATCATAACTGCTTAACAACCTCTTAAACAACAAACACAGACGAAGACGTATAGGCAACAAAACACAAGAAGAATAAGAGGAATATACCAAGATGACATGTCAGACCAAGAAGACTTTAAATCAGTTGTGGATTTGTCAAACATGCAAATGAATGTTAGACAATAAATTTCACCCAGATGTGCATCAACGGAACGAGGCAAAAGAAACAAAAAACTTTTTTTTTTTTTTTTCCCTTTTGTATCAAACTGGTCCGAACCCTGACCCCCAATGCAGAGGGATGAATTGAACCTTGACCTTGGTGAACCGTTACACCCAATAACATACACACGCCATATAAAAATGCCACTTTTTACAGCAGAAATGAACATGTTTACAGCCTGAAAGAAAAGATTTTGGTCCGATTAGTTACTGTCTTCATCAGCACACTGTACAGGGAGTGATTTTTTATAACTCATCTGTTGTAATCTTATGAAGGTTAGAAGTTATGCATAGTTAGGAGCATGTCTGACCTGACTGACTGGCGGGCGTGATGTAGCTTTCTGTCAGGAGGCTTAAAACCTGCCTCAGCTCCTAGACTGCTCGACGGTCTTCCAAAGCCCCCTGCAGTAACAGACGGGTGACGTCACTCAGGCTTCGTCCACTATTATTTACAGTGTATATAATGAACACAGCAAAAGGAGAAATTTATTAATAGTAATTTGAGAAACACACTGGAAGAATCACATTTAGCCACTGCAAAAACAAAAACAGTGTTGAACTCCGAACTTCAGATTCCACACTGTTGTTGGTTTATGTTTCTACATAATTTAACTGGATTTACTGATTTTAAATATTTAGTAGAAAAGGCCGGCTTCAGCTTCACCTCTTTGCCTGTTAGGTAGACCTGAAGTCAGTTTGAGACAGCATTTCCAATATGACGACTGCCATCGATGACTGCCTTCACAAACCAATGGGTGACATGACTGAGACTCTGTCCATGTGTTATACTGTCTTTGAAAGAGTCCTGTAAACACTTGGTGACAAAGGCAGAGGACAGGCATAGGGCTGTGTTTGTAATGTGAAGCAGATGTTTTGGTTCTTATGTTTGGTTCTTATTAACTTTGATGTGTTACTGCTGCCTGAGTGTTTGGTATTGCGTTCTGTTGATAACTGGGATTTCCAGCCTGTTCTCATTCCCAAGGCACCAAATACCAATGTTTGTGCCAATATTCACAGCCCTTAAAGAGATCCTTTAACAATTGCAATTCCACAAAAGAGCTGTTACAAAGTTCCTCTGTCATTACGCATTTGTACCTACACATTGCAACAGCAACAGCGTAAGTGGGGTTTCACATTGTGTTACAGTGTTGCGGGAGCACGGGAGGCACAGCAGGAGGTTCACATATACACACACAAAGCACTATTCTGTTCTGTTGGCTCAGTGTTACACATTGCCATCGTCCTCCCCTCAATATGCCTCTGTTATTACCTCTGATGGCGGTTTAGGGTCGGAACGAAAGCAAGACGAAACTGGGGCACAAAGATCACTCCTTCAAATGGCCGTATTGAAGTGTCAGTAGAGAAAAACACTGTACCCTCATTGGTTGCTCAAAACTGCTGTCATTGACATAGTACAGTAGTTCTCAGAACTCATGGCTACAAGAACACAAGACCTTCACCCAGGAGACCACGGTGAGGGTCCCATAATAATCCAAAACATGGTGTGATTGTAACTGCTTGTCAGCACTACTTGTTAGATTAAGGTAAACAGGGCCTACCATGTGAGTCTTTATGACAGGCATCACAGCTACCATGTCTGTATGAGATGTGAAATAATTGTGGCAAAAGTGTCCGTTTTTGACGACCTTGGATGAGAACGCTTTGAGACATTGAAAGCATTTGACTGACACCAGTACCTGTATTAGAAAACCAGGTTACTGTCTGAGAGAAATAATGATGAATAAAATCATGCTAGAAAGTGTACTTGTGTTTGATGTCAGGCCTTCCTTACATCACATTTGACCTTGTAAAACTCTGTTTTTCATTTTATGTGTGCCTTTCTACTATGCAGAAGTCCACACCCCTCCTAGCACTGAGCGCTCGCTGCTGTTTAACACGACAGCATCACAGAAAGTAAACAGGGACATTATTCCACATCGCTACACAACGCACAGTCTATCTTTTGCCCAACATTCTCCTCCCTCTTTTCCTGCCCCCCTCCTCATTTCCCCCCTTGTTGTTTTCTCCATCTTCTTTCACTCATGCATGTTGCACTTTGGCTAAACGTGCGAGCAGGGCTCAGAGTGTAATCCAGTCAGATCCTGTGAATGCCTGTCGGGGGGAGATCGCAGTAACTGTGCTCCCATGAGGAAGGGGGGCATATACGGATATACACATAAATTAGTCCTCTCTCCCTCCCTGTTTCACCACATGACTTCTTTATCTCAACACCAGTCAGGCAGTGATGGCTGAGTGTATGCAGGTGGCAGAGGATGTGTTTCTCAACCTGCTGATTTACATGGAGCTGTTGTGATGCACAGGGCTGAAATGTGTGAGAGCAAGGTGACATGAGACTTTCTAGAGTTCAAAGCTCTACTGCAAACAGTGAGAAGAAGGAACTGGTATTGGTTTAGCAGACAGTGGGAAGTGGAGATAAGCCTAAATATTGGGGAAAGAGAGGGATGGACCCATATATAGTTGTTTTCCAAGAACTTGCAGAATTGTGCATTTCACAGGTTTGTGGCTTTTAGGTCCAGAGTGTCTTATACATTTAAATTAACACTTGTATAAGACTGCATGGGCTGTCATGACTTGGTCAATTCTGACTTTACTGGGAGCCTAGTGGTTGGTGCGCATTTGCCCCATGTACGGAGGCTGTGGTCCTCCAAGCAGACTGCCCGGGTTCGAGTATGACTTGTGGCTCCTTTCCCGCATGTCATTCCTCACTCTCTGTCCCTGATTTCCTTCTCCGTCCACTCACCTATCTCTAAACTTAAAGCTAAAATCAACAGTGAATACAACAGATTGACAAACATCAACTTGTTTTACTGTGAGTGAATGTAAAGTTTAAGACTTTAACTTGCCTTGGGACTTATCTGTGAAGACTTTCTTCTTTGTTCCTCATGATTCTATGACACGTGGGACCAGAAAGTTGGGTTTTGCTACCTTAATAATCGGAAACCCCCCAGTGTTGAAAAATGCAGAAGCCAGAACTGCAAAAAACTGTAGGTCCTCGAGAGTCTCCTTTTAGGTGGCTCCTAAAATGTAAATTTTTGCAACATGAATAAAAATGATTACATGTACAGCCTGGTAGAAAACTCCCCACAAATATGGTATCAATAGCTTGCCAGGAGGCTTAAGGTTCACCTCCTCTGCAACTCTTTGCCTGTGTTTCTCCAACATGGCGATCGCCATCATTGGGCTTCAAAATTCAGAAAACCATGGGTGACGTCACTGAGACTACATCCATTTTTTATACAGTCTATGTGCCATAGCTGGACAAAGGGCAGGACTCACATGGTAATGGCATGTGGTTGCCCAGTGGCCTTCTGCATGGATAAGTCATTAGCAGGGGTATCTAGATAACAGTTGGTAAAATGGTCCGCTTCATAATAAGCCCTCTGATTTTTTTTCTCCAATAAAGTTTTACTAAAACACTTGAAGGAAATGGAATTGAAATATCCAAAAACAATGAATAAATCCAACAGCATCGCACATGTTATCTGACAAGTTCCTTCTAGTGTGTGTGTTTTCTGCTCTTCCTTACATTGAAACAAGCCGCTTTCTGCCGATCACACACCACGACAAATGTTTTCCTGGCAATTACATCACCTTTCCGTGCCTGATCACCTGCCCCCCCCCCCCAAAGCATGTTATGCGATGCAACTTTAGAAAATCAACCCAGAGCTGCCCTCTGCTTTCTCGCTCTACCCCACTATAATCAGACGCCCATAAACACGGAGGTATATAAATAAATATATATCCCTCAAAATACTCTTTTCCCCTATCCTTTGTCATTGTCTTTACAGTATCCCCTCATTGACATCAGACACATCAGACTTCAGTACTATCACTATATGATGACCAAGGCTGATCTTATTGGTCAGGTTGATCATAGTGGTTATATCGTGCCACTACAAGAAATTTTGCTTCATTCTTTTTCCCAGTTCCACTAGGATGGGGAGTTGTTATGCAGCGCCCTATAGCACCCTCTTTTGACCAGCCGCCACTGATTTAAATATTGTACAAAGGTAGATACTAAACATAGATTCATATGAAGGTAAATGGACTGATAAGCAGATGGAAACATTACAGCAGACAGAGTGTGTCAAGATCACTTTTGTGGCGACATTACCCCAGCAGGTCTCTGAAGTGTCAACATCAGAGTTGACCACAGAAACACTCTCTTTATCTTTTCCATATGTGAGTGGAGCCTCTGTAGAATTCCATATGCCGGGCTCTATCACAGCTGTCACGTTCACTCCTCTTATCAAGCCACTCTGACTGTAGACACATCTTACACTTCACCTGCCTGATAATGACTTATTGCTCCCATCATGCGACACCCAGTGAAACGGAGGCGACACTTCCGAAGCCACCTGAAAACATGACAACAAATGGAAACCAATCAATCAGCAGACCGGACAGCGGAGTGAGTGAGGAAGCGGAAGTGTATAATGAAAGAGAGAAGAGGGGGGGTAAAGCTTTATGACATTCCTGTGTAGATGGAACTGGGGGTCTGCTGGGGTGGAGTGGTCTCTGATGTTCCACAGTGGTCCCAGAACCCCACTTTCATTACTGGAGTGGCTCATAAAAGGGCACCCAGAGCACCTGACTGCCACTCCAGCCAGTGCTGCCCCCCTCTTCCTCCTTGCTTACTGGCTGCCTCCCCCGTGCCGCCTGCCCTATAAAACATCTGGTGACACAAGACCTCAACTGTTTCAGCAAAGTCTCCCCGCCGCCCTCGTAAACAGTCTCCAGTTTAATGCAAGACAGAGGTGGCGGGACAGTCCGGGGCCAGACCAGACCAGATCCTGAGCTCACATATAGGAGACGGCGTTCAGGATGCTTGAGGTCTGGTGTTTACTCTGAATCAGATAAATCAGCTCACAAATAATACATCAAACACACAGAGGAAACACATACAAACAGGTTTATTATAGGCGACTCCTAACAGCCTCCTTGATTGGTCCAGAAAGAGCCGGGACCTTTACAGGTAACTCAGCAGGAGGCTCCAGACCTCGATTAGTCAGACACTCCTCTTAAAGCACACTGCCATCCATTGTCAGGCTAAGCAGTCACTCACATCAAACAGAATGCAACGCACAAAAAATGCTGCAGCTTATGAGGGGAAAGGGCTGAACTCAAAGAGAGATGTCTGTCCATATTTAATTTAAGACAGGCTGCTGTCGGGGAGGCTGGGACCGAGCGGATCAAAGGCCAGTAGCATGCTGCTGCAGCTCCTAACCACTTAGCACCTTTTCACTGCCTTTGATCTGATAATTAAGAGGCTACTCTAAGAGCAGGTGGCACTGATAAGTGTACCGCTAAACCAACAGCAGAGAGCATACACCGGCAAAGTCCGGTTGTGTAACAGTGGATGCACAACAGCACTCAGATTCAAAAAGAGTCCAGCTCGTCCATTGGAAAATAAAGCTAAAACACTAGCTGGCTACGTGCAAAAAGCGCATCCACTTCAGTAAATGATGAGGCAAAGATGAAAGTCATAATAGTCTGAGCCTGATGGAGGATGTTGACTGCTGAGAGCATGAAGAGGAAACAGAAAACAGGGCCAGGCATAGTGGATTGTGGGAGTATAGGAGGGGGTGCGGGGGCATATTTAGGTGCCCTGTCCATTACTGGATGTGCGGGGTGACGGGGGCTCCAGAGGCAGATGTGAAGAGAAAAGATCCCTGTTGTTTTGTTGGCCATGAAGGAACAGGAAGCAGAGGTGTGCACACTGTGTCATTACAGCAGCTTTGAAGATGTTCCTGAAAGAGAGAAGAGGCTCCATGTTAAAACACAGCTCAGGGGGATTCTCAGACTACCTATACTGTTAGGAGACAGAGGGGGACACACTGCATGCTGGGAAAGAATCTGGGAAGCACCTTATAGGACAATGCATTCACAAGTATCACCCAGACTGACAACCTTTTTTATTATTATTCTTCCACTGCCTGTGAACGGCCACATGGAAAATGTATGAAATACATATATGGTTTCACTAACTGAAAAAAAACCTCCCTCGATGTGAAAGGATTGTTTTTCTGCAAGATCATGTTTACAATCATTCTCTATGAATCAGAAAGTTAAAGGGATACTTCACCCATTGAAACATTGGGTCATATATGTAGTAGAAATGTGAAATACATTTTGAAGTTGGTGCCTTCTTGACCAAGAAAAGGCAGAAAGTATCTTTTTGCCTTATGTGAGTGAGACAACAACTCCCAGAATGCACAGCACAGCAGGACACTCCCGCTGAAGGAGAGGTGCATTCGCGTGGTATCGGAAAAATTAGATTCCGAGTTGTAAAATGCACATGAAACACCTGCTCAAGTCGGTTTTGTGTTTTGTTAACATACTTTTTATTCATGCACGTATTGCACATCAAATTTTTGCTCAAATATAACTTTTGACAATAAGATTTCTCTAAGAAACATGGACCACCCGAGCAGCACCTGAATGCAGCATTACTCGCAGACATTTACTACAGCATTTCTTTCAGAAGGAATTGGCATCTTGGAAATTCCTGGCAGAAAACAGACTCTATGTCTGTGTCCATAGGCAAACAGTCACAGCACCGACAACACAAGTCTGCCCCGGCTCCTTCTTCCTTCTGACAGCCGCGGACCTAGCCAGCTAGGCTAGCTAGCCTGCCTCTCGGCACCAGCAGCCAGCTCGCTGCTATATTGCGGCTAGTAGAAAGAGCCACGAACATCCGATTCAAGCACAAGACCTTCAAAATCCCCTTCAGTCATATCAGTTTGAAGTTGAAACATACTTTTTTCGCCATTCTTGGTCCTTCAGCTTTATCCATAGAGACACCCAGTTCGAGCCGGCTCCCTGTTCAGCCGCTGTCTGTCTGCAGAAGGCACCTGGCAGCAATATTGCGGGCGGCTCGTAGAAAGAGCCACAAACATCCGATTCGAGCACAAAACCTTTAAAATCCCCTTCATCCATATCAGTTTGAAGTTGAAACATACTTTTTTTGCCATTCTCGGTTATAAGCTTTCTCCACAGAGCCTGTTAGCACAGCTTACAATTAAGCAATATGGCGGATGTTAAGTTTCGTTTTTGGGAGTGAGGTCCCGCCCACTGATCTGTGATAGGTCTGTTGCTTCAGTGGTTGAAAACATGAGGAACTAGCAATGTAGTTTCACCCCTGCTAACCACAACAGCCGCCAATGACGCAATATTACGATTTTTGCGTCATTGGAGGCTGCTTCTCAGAAAATAAATTACAGATTTTTCTCATCTTAG
This sequence comes from Tautogolabrus adspersus, assembly GCA_020745685.1. NCBI lineage: Eukaryota > Metazoa > Chordata > Actinopteri > Labriformes > Labridae > Tautogolabrus > Tautogolabrus adspersus. The sequence goes on along the minus strand of CM036534.1, from coordinate 6,276,968 downwards.
GGGGAAATGAGGGCTGGATGCAAGACCATTCAATAAAACCACAAGTTTACTACTGATACAAAGCTTAATGCAAATGGGTGAAGTATCCCTTTAAGACTTGGTCATCATGTTGTACATCCAGTGATGATGATTCTGTTATGTGTGATGTAAAATGGGTCGACAACATGCAGTGGCTGCAGAAGATCTTTGTTTGCATTAAGATTCGAAAAATAACTACAGGCGTAATAGCTAGAGCATAACTGATATTAACATACAAAACAAACATACCACAGATGTAATGGATGATGATTCATTTAAAGGTACAGTATGTAGAATTGCATGCTAATGTTTACATTAAAATATCTAACTTCAATTAAAAATGGACTAAACCCATGTTATATATATTTTTTAGTTGAGTACTTACATCACCTCAAATATTTCCAAAAGTTATCAAAGCCAGAGAAATCCATAATTTTATAGTTGTAACGGGACGTGTCTTGTAGGCGGCCGCCATGATGAGCCGCCATGATAGACAGGAAATGTTGATCGTTGTCAAGGAAACACTGGATGTTACGTCAAAGACCGCTGCATAAGCTAGCGCTAGCTGCTACTGAAAGCTGCTGTTCTGTCGCTGTATGTGCTGCTGTGATATAAAACGTCATGTAAATTATACTTGGATACATCGTCAGTACACATATTGTCTTTCTCAGGTCGGTTTCGCCCGTTCGTATTGATTCATTCGTTTTTTCCCATAATACACCACAAGCCTCGACGTCATCTTTTGTTATTGTTTTGATTGAGAGCCCCCTAGCGGCGGATTTTACATACTGTACGTTTAAAGATGAATAGATCGTTTTGGAACAACACGCTTTGTGTTTTAACTACTGAAAATTAGAAGTTCAGTCACATTGTCAAGAAAAAATACTTTATTGCGATTATTTATATTTGGTGGTATGGCTCAGTTCTGGGATCACCCTGCCCTTCCACATGCTTACGTGGAAAGCTTTAGGCAGGAACAGCACACATTCATGCCCTTCCCGTGCAGACAAGGAAAGCTTTAGGCAGAGAGAGAAGCAGCAAAACCCAAACAGAGCAGGCATCAATGACAACAACATGATATTGATTAAGTCAGAACAGTTTGAAAGGAGGAGCTGGGGTGGAGGAGGGTTGCAAATGCAGCTTGGAGAGGGAGCAGCAAAGAGGGAGTAGACAGCTAGAGCAGTTTAAATAAGGCGGCATGAGAACTATTTGGCCAATATGGATGCTTTGAAACAAATCAGCTGGTCATCAGCTGATGAGGCTTGCGTGAGATCAGCTGTTACCAAAACCTCTGGCATGATAGTAGAGCGTGACTCCGTGGCCTGCCTGAACTAACGCTACGCTCAATTTTTTGTTGATGTGAAATAATTTTAAAAAGTATCATTCTGATGGTTTGTTGACTTACATAAGTAACCTTTTTGTCTTGGGTTGTGCAGAAAATAAAAAAAATACTCATTTAGTGCATTTTCGATTACATTCAAACAACTACAAGTGCACAGTGAACCATTTAATATGTGTCCACATGAGCAGTAATGTATGTGCTTGTTTACCTTTGCAGAGCCACGGATTTTAATATCAATTTTCTCTGTGCAACAATATTCTGTGATTTTGTCATAATTCAAAAAAATGTCTATTTGTTTATTCATTTTACATTCTTTATTAATCCCAGAGGGGAAATTCTTGTTCACACTCTGTTATTGAGAGACATGCTTCTCACACAGGGGCGGCTGTGGCTCAGTTGGTTTGATCCCCAGCTCCTGCAGCCACATGTCCGATGCATCCTTGGGCAAGACACTTAACCCCCAATTGCTCCCGCTGCTTCGATGGCAGCTTATGAATGGGATGAGTTACTTCTGATGGTCTCTCTACATAGCAACCTCTGCCATCAGTATGTGAATTGGTGTGAATGGGTAGGTGTGAAATGCAGTGTAAGACAGCTATTACAAGCCTAAGTCTATTTACCATTTACACACATAGGTTCGAAATACACACATGCACAAACAGGACCTGTGGACATGCATTAGTGGAGAGATGTCAGAGTTAGGGGGCTGCACATGAAAGAGCGCCTGAGCAGTTGGGGGTTCATGCCTTGCTCAATTGGCACCCCGGCAGTACTCAGGAAGTAACCTCGGACAGCCAGACCAACTTCCATACTTAAGTCCTGAACTGGCAACCCTCCGTTCCCAACCCAAGTAATTTCAAACTGAGCTACTGGGGCTACTGCCGCTATTGTTTTGTTTTTTTAACAAGTCATCCATGTTGATTATATTAAGGCTAAGAGTTAAGCATAAATGTACATAATTTTGGGCCGTGACTGATTTGCCTGCAGTAGACTTGTAGTAGCCTCGGCTTCATCTTTTTTTGCCTGTTTCAGGATTGATTGAAAGTTAGGTGGAGCTTCCAAACTCCACTTCAGAAGCCGTCACTGAGACTGTATTTACTGTTTCCACTTTAACAACCAAAATAGAAGCTTGTGTGTCTGCAGCGAGCACATCCTGAGGAGATCAATGTGCCGGAGTCATTGGGATTATGGCTGCTAGTTGAATCCATCACAGGAGAGGACAGGGAGGAACTCGATCTACCAAACACCCTTTTGAAGTGGGTTTATGGGGGACGGTGTTGCAATGCGTCACGCCATGATAAATGAGGTAATGAGAGGCGAGTTGGGGAGAAGATATCAGCCACAGGTAGTGGACCTGCATCCTCAGATGGCGTCCATAAATCACTGCGGTGGCCTTTCCCCTCTTGACAGGGAAGCATCCAAGACGGGGAAGAGCTGCGAGCTCTCGATCCTTTCTGTGGTCAAGAAAAAAAAAACTGTACTGGAAGAAAGAAAACGACAACAGCTTATAAACATCATTCCCACTTACTAAAACAAATGAGTCACTGTATGCTTTAAAGCTGAAGCAAATTCAACTTCTGCCCGCAAGAAAAAAGCCAGAATGACCATTGTCATTTTGCACATGAAGTTTGAATGAACCATTGCTGTTGCTAACCCAAACTGACAGTGGAATACATGATTCTGTAAATCCATTGCGCTAGAAAGGAAAATTGAATGTCATGGTTTAATGGCAGAATATAAAACAATTAGAGATATTTGATGACAACATTATTTAAAATTAAATGCGGTTCAAATTAAATGACTGATGTGATTTGCAGAAAAATGCTGATGTGGATTTTGATTTCATCAAGAGAAAAGGCATTCTCTCTTGAAAGAAGATAAAAGTGTCTGACGACCATGAAGGCTAAGTCTGACTAGTTTTTAAATGGATAGTTGTCAAACATGAAATATTCATGTATTCATGTGACGGGGTTCTCTTTCAAAACACCGAAAAATGCATAAAACACAGGCGTAGTCGAAGACTGCGATTGGTGTATTTTTATTCTTAGCCGGCCTCCCAAGGTGCAGTGACAGATATTTACAAAAAAATGCAAAAACAGGAAAAATATTATTTACACTATTTACAAGCAAAACTTCCAAAAAGGCAAAAATCCCACATGAGCGAGCGAGTGAGCAAGCGAGGAAACAAACAAACAAAACGCAAGCACTTCCAAAAATCTCCACCAGACGTTACCTGCTCTGTAACCAGGACTAGACTGCTTGAAAGTCACAAGCAGCCATCTTTTATAACCAGAAGCCCCTCCCCCTGGGCGTTATGCATTACATAACATTTTTCAACAAAACACATTTACTCATGAATTAACGGTCTTTAACCTTTTACATTCATGTGGATTACTCATCACTAAGTTCAACATTTTAATCAATCTCTTATCAATATCACAGCAACTTATCTGTGGAGATAATTTGAAAACAACCATTTAATTAATCAATCACTTCATGTGACCACTGTGGCGAGCCACATCCGCCTATTTACATTGCGGAAATGGGCCGCCTCTGTTTGGTACACAAACGGGACACAGCGGAGCGCATACCTAACGCCCCAAACGGTAAGAGCGCTATGAATTAGTATGAATGTATGAAAGACAAAATAGAGCTCTCAAGTGTGCACCCTTGGTCGCGCTATGAAACGGGAAGGGAAAGGAGGATGATGGTGTGGTTTATTGAGTGATTAGGAGCATTGGCAGAGGGGAAAGTTTGGTGTGTATGTGTGTCGGTGTGTGTGTGTCAGCGTGTGTGTTGGTGTGTGTGCTGCCTGCAATCAGAGCCGCTCTGTCACATTCATTATTGACTTTTTTTCCCCACACAGCTATACTTTCCAAAACATTAGCCAAGGGTTCAAACACTGAACATGTTGCACTGCTCTTATTTGCATTGCTGTATAATCCTTGAAAACAAAATGCACAAAAACATAAAGTAAGTTCAATATACAAAGAAAAAAAAACAATCAAACAGTCTTTATTAATAAAGAAGTTCTCCTCTCCATCTTGGGAATGCTCGAGTCCAAGTCCTAGTCTGGGTCATCAATGCTCAAGTCCATGTTGAGTCAGTGTGCAGTAAGTGTGTTCTCAAACGATTTTACCACCACCATGATCTTAAGTAGACACTGAGTGTGTTTACATGGACCTGAGTATCCCAGTTTTTCTGTTTGTGCATAAGCTTTTATCCCAATTAAGAAACTCGATTCTGCTACCTGAAGCACTCAGAGAGAAAACAGGATACTGTGGCATGTATACATGTGTATACCTCGGTCTCGAGGTGACTACCTGCGCAGGCGCTGCCTCAGCCGAGTGAGGTATCAGCAAAACAAACATGGCGGCTACAATGATAGCGTCTTATTCTGGAGCAACGAAGAAAACTAATTGAATATCTCCTTTGTCCTTCATGGTGCAGTGACAGGCTGACACCATTCAGAGGCGAGGACATGTTAAATATTTGCTGCTCTATTCTCTTCTCATCACCAGGATACTCAAGTCCAAGTAAACACACTCAGTGCTTCATGTGCAGAGGTGTGGGACATTTGGTATCATTAGAAGTGTCAGCACTAACACATGCAGAGATCACTCACCGAAAAATCCACATACATGAAGGTAGAAAAATAAAAAAAACAGGCCTAGAAAAAGAGACGATATAAAGATAGTTACATAAATGAGACTCTACCACGCACAATTCAAAGATTTACACGATTATTAACAAGCAGAGATTTCATATCTTATGGATGAAAACATCTTGCTGCTTTTATTAATCATTCAAAAAAGTATAATCATATGGACAACAATATTTCTATCTTGGGTCTATAAAGGACCAGAACTTCCTTAGAGCATATTATGCCATGGCATCTCATCGTCTCGTCCAACACTTTGGGGGGGATAAAGTTTATATCCAGTTTACTTCCCCTCTGTTGAGAAGTTGGTCAATATTACTGCCTCTCTCTGTTACCTTTTCAATGACCATGAAGATGTCAGGTGTAAGTCATTGATTTACTACAGGGTAATCCCCATGCTTTCTCCTTATAGAGCTCTTATGCTCACTCGTTCTTTGCTGCTCAAATGGGCGTGATGTTTGAGGATAATCCTCCAGGACATTTGATCATGGTGATTCCATGAGAAGTAGAACATGAGATGACATCATTGATCAAATTCTTCTGTCCAGCGTGAAGATGAGTGAAGTGATAACCTTTGACCACATTGTTACACTGAGCACATCCTCTGCATTCGTAACACCCATTTAGAAGAGGTTTAAACAAGGCCAGTGTGCACTTCTTCACTGTTTTAGTGTAAGCGTGTACGAGACGCGGTTGCATCCTCTCCTATAGTCTATTAATGGTGTTTCTTTCATTTTCAGATCATTGGATATTGCTGAGTCTGAGGATAATGTATGTCAGTGTTTTTAATGATTGAGCCCGATCTGTGACAGTCTGGTTGAGCTAAACATGATGAAATATTTCTTTTTCTTTTGGGGGATTTTTCTGTAACAGTTCATTTCTTGAACAGATTATGTACTAGCCTTAGATCACCCACACTTTTTAAATCTGTGCTCATCCCCTGAATTTGACCACAGAGCGTGTGTCCCTGCTGATATTATTGAGTTAGGCTGTATTGTTATCCCTGTCATCATTGCCAGGTGCAGAAAGTCATCTAACCCAAGTTGTGTCTCAGGTTTACATACAAATAAATCAATTAATCCATCTAACGGCAAAAAGTTGTCTCCTCTTTGTTTACCGTCAAATCAGATTTATAAGTTTGGAACTTTACAAACCTATCTCAATTAGCAGAATATCTATACCTCTCCAATGTAGCTATTTAGCCACAGCCTATAGACCCCCCATAGTCCACATTCATGCAGTGTGCAAACAAAGGGCTGAAGACGCTTGCCAAGTCTTATTTGCTCGGTAATGTTACTGTACATTGTCAGTCAAAATGGTTCTTTGTCTTCCTACAACTTCTTTGTCGGCTTCGAACCCTCTACTTGTCACAAATAATGTTGTCTAAGAGAAAGAAGCTTAACAGCACAGTGTGTTTTATGACAGTGCAGTTGCACTCAGAGACCTTGGGTCAAACTGAATTCCTAGATATTGTTGCTTTATAGCATAGCCAGTCAATACTGTGTAATAAAGTCTAAAACTCAAGCTGAATTCTAGGGATGTTTGATTCTGATTGACCCTTTTCATGCTGCGCGTCAAATTTTAGTTAAACGCACAGTATGTAAAATCCACTGCCAGGGGGCTCTCAATCAAAACAATAACAAAAGATAGATTCGAGGCTGGCAGGGAATCATGGGAGTTCTCTCTGTTACTCCCCCGGAGAAAACGAACTCCGTGTTGACCGTAGTCAAGACGAACGGGTAAAACTGACCTGAGAGTTGTGTTGTATGTGTACCGACAATGTTTTTATCACAGCAGCACATACAGCAACAGTAAGGTAGCTTTCAGTAGCAGGTCCCGCTTCCTTATGTAGCAGTATTTGAAGTAACATCCAGTGTTTCCTTGGCAACGATAAACATTCTGTCTGTCATGGCGGCTCATCATGGCGGCTGCCGCGACAAGACACATCCCGTTACAACTCTAAAATAATGGATTTCTCTGGCTTTGATAACTGTTAGAAATATTTGAGGTAATGAAAGTACTCACAAAATGGGCTTTGTCAAATTTTAATTAATTTTGATATTGTAATGTTAACATTGTCATACAATTCTACATATTAAACCTTTAAACCATGGTGAGTTAAAGTCTTATTTCTTATTTAAGTTTACACGATGATGACTTATATGCTCGCTGGGATACGTTGATCAGAAGAGACGAGGGTGCTACGTTCAAAATTCTAAGCAGCAGCACCGATGTTAGCAGTCTCCATCCTAGCAATGACAACATCTATTCAACCTATTCAACCCCCAAGGCTTAAGGTGACTTAACAATTGTTCTTTATCTTTTAGGTTCTTAATAGGTTCTCTAGGGAGATTGATATTGTTGATATATGTTTACCAATGTAGATTTTTACCTGCATTTAGAGAGAACGGGATCTTAGTTTGGACCCTGACTCTCCGGGGAGAACAGTTAGCTTGCTTAACTGTTAGCCTAACATCCACTGACATACCTTCATAGTCACATTTCATATCCTTCGACAAAGAACTTGTACACTTTCACACGAGTTTCAAACTTGAGGTAAAAACATGTCAACATGGGATTCTGTTGAAATCAGTCATTGTTTTTTTTGGCAGGTTGTGGAGAAACTTGGTGAAAATCGTCTTCACTGCCTACTCTCCTTCACGACCGACAAGTAGCCCTGGAAGTTCTTTGCCTACTCCTGCTGTGAGAACATGCAGCGGGAAAAGGGTCTATTGTTTCTGGATCAGAGTAAAAATTCACACAAGTCATTTTTAACCCTCAAGCGCTGCAAATACACAACATTTCAACTGCTATTTCTTATCAGTCAATGCTGTGCAATATACCCTGCATCCAATCCCAACAACAACCAAAAAATAGGACTATTTGTGTCTTCAAATAATACAAATAATTAGCTTCAATTAGCCCTCATATCATCAGAAAAATGATCAGCTGAGATGTTTCCAGCTTGTTGTCATTCAGAAATAGGTCAGACTTTGTGTTTATCATAAAGAGAATAACGCATTTCTTCCACACTCCGCAAATCAAGCTCCACAAACACAGAACTCCACCATGTTGCCCCGACAGCTAGCAGCACATGGGTGAAAAAAGGTTTGGGGCAAAAAAGAGAAAGAGAGGAAAAATAATTGGACTTCCCTCCCCCCATCCATCCGTCTACCCCCCCCCCCCCTTCCTCGGCACAGACATAATTAACACTGGCCTAGTCAGGAGGCCTGGAGAGAAAATCTGCTGTTTGGACAAAAAAATGACCAGTAACATATTGTCTCCTTTATATACGTGCATGCAAATAGCGCTGGTAGCTTTGACCAATGTAATGAAGCCCTGTAAAAAAAGCTGGCAAAGTCATTCATTCATAAAATCCCAATGTGTGACTATTACTCTAATTACAGAGCACGTCGGCCCCAATTAGCCCACTGCTTCTCCTCGGTTTCATTCTTGATTAACGGAGCCCTGGTAATTACAGGTTTCATGAGAGGGGGGTTTTAAGGCATTAGCCGGCCCACACAGCAAGCTGTTAACTCCATCCGTGTCCTTCTGCACTGTGGAAACCTTCCCGTAGGTGCTCCGACCGATCCTTCCCCGTATTACCAACTGCTTGGCTTTCTTCGTCAAGGTGTTGTCTTTGTCTACTGCACCCACTTTCACCACAGCGTGAGCGGCTCCAGAAGCTATTATGTTTCATAAAAAAAAGAGGAAGAGGAAAGGGTGGAGAAATAAATGGCGGAAAAAGAAAGAAAGAAAAATCAGGGTGACAAGAGCGGGGCTAAGGCTGCGGCCGGCGCAGGCAGCAGGGCCATGTGTTAATTACACATGTAAAGCCTATTATATCCAGAGAGGACACCTGCTGGCAGGGGAAATGAGGCCAGCGCCGACGCCTGCTGCATAGAGTCAAGCAAGCCCTCGCTCTGCCGGGGAGATGATAGCGCTCTGATTACATTTTCATACGGCACCGGGATTGGAGGGCGCACTTAACATTCAAACCGTTCCCCGGGGAGCATTCACAGGTTGAAATTGAAATGTTCCAGGTTGAAGGGTCATCACTTAGAGTGCTCAGCGGCCGCCGCCACCTCAGGTCAGTGTCGCAGTTTAAGGCAGATGAATAGAGACGGGGATCAAGTGGTTCTCCTATGTGTCCTCACGCACAATACATACACACAATCTGGCAGGTACACACTCTAAGATTAGTCTCATATTCAGGAAACAGTCTCTAACCACATTTATTCACTAACCTTCAGCACTCGTCCTGAACCTAAATCTAAAGTGAGGTGTAACCTCTGAACCTGACCCTCTCTCTCTTTTCACAATAACCGCACACCTTTGGCATGCACCTTTACTCAACAAGCTCCGGTGAAAGTTCTCCTCTGTGGGACTCTTACAGTTCATTCAAATATTTCTAAAAGCAATCATGAGAATGACATGAGTTACTAAAATATCCCGCTCATAGAAGGACTTTTTGTTGCCTGGAGAATTCCTACACCCAGGCCTGACTTATAATGTTCTTAGTCCAAACTTAATTCTTGGGGCGCAGATGGCCTAGCCGTTAGGTCGCACCACTTGTACAGGGGCTAGAGTCTCAAGATGGGCAGCCTGGGTTTGAGTCCGGCCTGGCTCCTTTCCCCACTCTCTCTCTCCCTGGTTTCCTACTCTATCCACTGTCCTATTGAATGATGGCATAAAGCCCAAAACTAAATTCTATTTTGGCAGTATAGCATGCAGTTTTATTGTTTTTCGTTCAATTTCTTTGAAGATATTTGTCTGAAAGAACATTTTTGTAATTGTTTTAAACTGAGGCAGAACAGCATTTCTCTCTTTCTTTCTTCTATTAAGGAACTGCTTCTGTTTAACACTGTTAAAAAGTCACAAGTTGTCATTATAGTGGTTCAGGAAGTTCAACCTGTCTCAGGAGCTGCTGATCATGTTTTACACCGCCACCATCCAGTCTGTTCTCTGCACCTTCATCACTGTCTGGTTTGGATCTGCAACCAAACAGGACAGACACGGACTGCAACGGACAATCAGGACTGCAGAAAAAGATCACTGGTGCCGACCTGCCCCCCATCCAGGACTTATACCTGTCCAGGGTCGGGGAATGAGCAGGAAGCATCACTGCAGACTCCTCACACCTCAAGACTGTTATTGAATATTGTACATATTAGTCTTTGTATATTTTGTGTTTATTGTTAATATTAAATGTTTTACTTTTGTGCATTGAGAGCAAAGTTAACCCAAGTCATATTCCTTGTGTGTGTAAGCATACATGGCCAATAAAGCTGAAAATATTTAAATATTATAAACATTATTCAAATCTTCAGCCATTATTATGGGCTCCGATAGCCTAGTGATAAGTGCGATAGTCCCATGTAAAGAGGCTGTTGTACTTCCAGCTGGCGGCCCGGGTTCAAATCCGACCTGTGGCTCCTTTCCCGCATGTCATTCCCCACTCACTCTTTCTGATTTCTGACATCCACTGTCCTCCCTCTAAATAAAGGCATAAAAAGCACAAAAAATCTTCTACAATTATTGACTGTAATGTTCAAAAGTATCCCACTTAAATGATGCACCCTCCTACCTTCCTTTCCTCGCAAAAGTTTTGCTCTAGGCTGGGGGTGGAGTCCATGGGTGGAGATACCAGGGGAGGGGGGGAATCCAACTTGTGATGTTACAAGGAGGGCAAATTTGAAACGGAGCATTTTTCTCTGTGTTGTAAGACTTCTGCAGACCACAATGAAAGGACTGGATGGGTTTATTTCACATTTTGTGGGTCTGTAGACACTCAGGTTACCCAAATATATGTTCATAAACACTGTCAAAGTGGATTTTTCATAACATGTCCCCTTTAAGCGAAAGAAAATGTTAAAATAAAAAAATAACCTTGAATCTGGAAGGTTGCATCAAAAATAATGTTCTGTCCTCTTTTTTTTGAGGGTGAGAGCAGAAACATCCAATGCAGCGAGGCCTTAACGATAAATTAACCGTGAAGTTTTAAACTGCGCTTAACAGTGAAGCTGGCTAACCCAAACATGCCTACCTCTTATTAAAAATAAACAGAATAAACATCTCTTTATTCTGACAACATCATTATTTATTTATTTAGTATGACTGCGATGAAGACGTTATAGAATAACTATTGTATTGCCGATCCAAAGTAGATTCACATCCCCATGTATCCTCATAACTTTACCACTTTAATTAGAAGAGCAGGTTTAGACACAGATCTTTATTTGAAAAAAAGAATAGAAGAAATCCAGTGCGCTGAATTTCTCCCATCATGCCACAACTCTTCCTCGTGCTCTACTTCTTTCAAAGCCGAGATACGTTACAATGAGCCCCGGATTAAACTCTGTACCAAATGAGGCTTGCTCTTTGGAAGGAAATGATATGATCAACTTCACACCCATCAGGGGAGCTTGTGTACATCTTGCCTAGGGTCTCGCATCCTCATCCATATTCAAAAGCCTTTCACAGTTCATTATAAACTCACAAAATCTCTGCTCCTTCCTATCCTAGATGGCCAAGTTACATTCATTAAAAAGGAGGAATACAAAGCCTCCCCAAATTATAACGATACAAATTCCTCTCGCAATTAGAATTTAACTATTCACCGTCTCACATCTAGGTCTCGCATCAAAAAACATCAAACACACGGCTGCCTAATGGATGTCTCTCTACATCGCACAATTAACACTCAAGGACAAACAATAAAGGAGTGGGAATCATAGCTGTCTGATGTTGAGGGTTTTTTTTAAGTCTTTCTTTTTTGTCGTTCAAGGCCATTTGATATGTGGGTCTAAAAAGTAAACACCTTTGTTTCTTTTTATCAGGAGTCGTCCCCTGAGAGAGAAGATAACTGGGATACAATCATACAGACCTGCTCGAGTGTTTGCTGAAGAAAAGGCTGAAAACTGTGCAGAGGGACAAATTAGCATCACCTCATCGCCGCATGCACATTCAAAATGACAGAAACAAACCAACAGACATGCTGCAAAGAGACTTTTGCAGGAAAACTACAAATAATAAAAGAAAGATGGCGAGAGAAACAATATTTGTTACTAAAAGCTGCCTCGCTAAAGAGTTTTTTCTGATACCATAATCAGTATCTCATAATTCAGAGATGGGCAGAGTCTTTGAGGGCCAGACCAAGACAAGTCTCAAGTCTTTGAGGGCAGGTCCAAGTCAAGTGTCAAGTCTTTGAGGGCCAGACCAAGACAGGTGTCAAGTCTTTGGGGGCCAGTCCAAGACAAGTCTCAAGTCTTTGAGGGCAGGTCCAAGTCAAGTGTCAAGTCTTTGAGGGCAGGTCCAAGTCAAGTGTCAAGTCTTTGAGGGCAGGTCCAAGTCAAGTGTCAAGTCTTTGAGGGCAGGTCCAAGTCAAGTGTCAAGTCTTTGAGGGCAGGTCCAAGTCAAGTGTCAAGTCTTTGAGGGCAGGTCCAAGACAAGTCTCAAGTCTTTGAGGGCAGGTCCAAGTCAAGTGTCAAGTCTTTGAGGGCAGGTCCAAGACAAGTCTCAAGTCTTTGAGGGCAGGTCCAAGACAAGTCTCAAGTCTTTGAGGGTAGGTCCAAGTAAAGTGTAAAGTCTTTGAAGGCAGGTCCAAGTCAAGTGTCAAGTCTTTGAGGGCAGGTCCAAGTCAATTGTCAAGTCTTTGAGTGCAGGTCCAAGTCAAGTGTCAAGTCTTTGAGGGCAGGTCCAAGTTAAGTCTCAAGTCTCTGAGGGTGAGTCCAAGTGGAGTCTCAAGTCTTTAAGGGCAAGTCCAAGTCAAGTCTCTTAGGGCAAGTCTAAGCCAAGTCACAAGTCCATGTTATATCTCTTATGGTTTTAATAAGCAATGATAAAGTTAACATATATTCAAAAAGTGAGTATCTCCCGTTGACTAAAGGTCTAGAGGGGATGACTACATATAGATATAGACTAAAATTACTAATAGTTACAGGAAAATGTTGCTACCATTATTAGGTATGCTTAAATAACTGACAGAGTTTGAGTACAACTGGACTGTAAAATCACAGAGTCCCATCTACTGACAGTTTATAATCTACTGTATATGAACTGCACCAACTGGTCCAGAATGCAGCAGCTAGGCTTCTTACTGGTTTTACCGGACAACATCACATCACTCCTGTCCTTGCTTCCCTCCACTGGCTTCCTGTCACTTTTGGAATTGATTTTAAGATTTTACTGACCACTTTTAAAGCTCGTCTCGGCCTTGCCCCGAGTTACATTTGCGAAATGTTAACCCCCTACAAACCATCTCGTGACCTCAGATCCTCAGACGGCACCCTTCTGTTCGTTATAAAGTTGAGGCTCAAATCGAAAGGAGACCGAGCTTTTGCGATCAGGGCCCCTCGACTTTGGAATGACCTGCCTGAGGAGATAAGGCGAGCAGAGTCAGTGACATCTTTTAAATCACTTCTTAAAACTCACTTTTATAGACTCGCTTTTATGAGATTTCACCTTTAAAGATTTCTACTAATCTATCCCTTCCTTTTCATTAATTTGATTGCTTTTAAACATATTATCCATCTCTCCTCTAAATGTTTTAGCCTTTAAATGTATCCCTTCTTGTATTAATTTTACTGCTCTTAGTCTTTATTAATTCCTTTTCCTTTTAAAGTTTAACTCTTCAGCCTTCTGTTGCTTTATATTCATTTAACCATCTCTCGCTATTCCCTCTTTTTACCTTCACTCTGTGTTTACAGCCTGTGATATGATGTCGTCTCACTCTCCTTCAATTTGTATTTAATTTTGTTATCTCCTGGTTGATTTTAAACTAATTTTCTTTCAGTGTATTATTTAATAGCATTCACTGCCTCTTGATTTCTGTCTATTGCATCTCTTATTCCTGTTATTTGCATGTATGATATTTGCACTCTCTGTTTGGACCGTCTGTTCTCTGCTGACGTATTTGCTTTGTCTGTCAAAGCACTTTGTAAACATTTGCTTTTAAAGGTGCTATATAAATAAAGTTATTATTATTATTTATCTCAAATGCACTGTAATGGTTTCATAATAAGCCAGAAACATTCAAATGATGTGATCAATAATAAACCTGCCTTTAACCACTGTTAATAATCAATGTGTTTCTCACTGCTTACAAACATTAGCATCAAACATTTGCTGATTTAAAGGGATACTTCACCCATTTGCATTAAGCTTTGTATCAGTAGTAAACTTGTGTTTTTATTGAATGGTCTTGCATCCAGCCCTCATTTCCCCCTGAGACGGGAAAAATCTGTATTTTCTTTTCTGAGATGCCTCCGCAATAGACGCAAAAATCGTCATATTGCGTCACTCGCGGATGTTGTGGTTAGCAGGGTAAAACTACATTGCTAGTTCCTCATGTTTTCAACCACTGAAGCTACAGACCTATCACAGATCAGTGGGCGGGGCTTCACTGCCAGAATCGAAACTTAACATCCGCCATCTTGCTTGAAGGCTATGCTACCAGGCTCTATTTAGAAATCTAATATCTGCCGACAATGGTGAAAAAAGTATGTTTCAACTTCAAACTGATATGGATGAAGGGTTTTTTAAGGTCTTGTGCTTGAATCGGATGTTCGTGGCTCTTCCTACGAGCCGCCCGCAATATTGCTGCCAGGTGCCTTCTGCATACAGACAGCGGCTAAACAGGGACCCGGCTCAAGCTGGGTGTCTCTATGGATAACGCTGAAGGACCCAGAATGAAGAAAAACGTATGTTTCAACTTCAAACTGATATGACTGAAGGGGATTTTGAAGGTCTTGTGCTTGAATCGGATGTTTGTGGTTCTTTCTACGAGCCGCAATATAGCGGCGAGCTGGCTGCTGGTGCCGACAGGCAGGCTAGCTAGCCTAGCTGGCTAGGTCCGCGGCTGTGAGAGAAAAGAAGGAGCCGGGGCAGACTTGTGTTGTCGGTGCTGTCACTGTTTGCCTATGGACACAGACATATAGTCTGTTTTCTTCCAGGAAATACAAGATGCCAATTCCTTATGGAAGAAATCTCTGAATCAGTTGTGGAAACTGCTGTATTATTATTATTAAATGTCCGCGAGTAATGCTGCATTCAGGTGCTGCTCGGGTGGTTTAAGTTTCCGAGTTGGGAAGTCATTCTTCCGACTTCCCAACTCGGAGAAATCTTATAGTCAAGTTATATTTAAGCAAAAAGTTGATGTGCAATACGTGCCTGAATAAAAAGTATGTTAACAAAACACAAAACCGACTTGAGCAGGTATTTCATTTGCATTTTACAACTTGGAATCATTTTTCCGATACCACATGAATGCACCTCTCCTTCAGCGGGAGTGCCCTGCGGTGCTGTGCATTCTGGGAGATGTGTCTTTGAAGAGAAAAGGCAAAAATACACTTTTTGCCTTTTCTCGGTCAAGAAGGCACCAATTTCAAAATGTATTTCACATTTCTACGACATATATGACCCAATGTCACTACAGATTCATGTTTCAACGGGTGAAGTATCCCTTTAAGTTGGATTTTTTTGCATTCAGCTTCCATTAGTTTATCATTATCGGTATTAGTAATAGTATTATGTAGTGGTTGTGGTTACTCACAATACACATTTTCATTGTCTGTCTGTCTGTCTGTCTGTCTGTCTGTCTGTCTGTCTGTCTGTCTGTCTGTCTGCCTGTCTGTCTGTCTGTCTGTCTGTCTGTCTGTCTGTCTGTCTGTCTGTCTGTCTGTCTGTCTGTCTGTCTGTCTGTCTGTCTGTCTGTCTCTCTGCCTGCCTGCCTGCCTGCCTGCCTGCCTGCTGCCTGCCTGCCTGCCTGCCTGCCTGCCTGCTGTAGGGTCACACGCGTTGGGTAAATTAAACGCCAGAGTCAACAATCATGATGTACATCATATAAATCTACCATTAATTTCTACGATTCGAACTTCTTACCCTCCCTATCTTCATAGTTGTAAAAGTTCTACTCCTGCTGCATTTTGTTACATTTTGTTAGACAGTTCCTTTCAGTGAGCTGCGCGAGAGATGAAGAAAGAGAGATGTTTTTAACATCATATGGGGCTTCATCAAAACTTGGGGTTTGAGGCAGCGCCTCTGCAGAACAAATGTGTGTGTGCAGCTCAAGGTGTTGTACTCATCATCCTGTTATCTGTGGAGTGTGGCTGCTTGTGCTCATGACGCGGGGGGTGCCGCATTTTGGGAGGGAATTACATTCAGCTTGTAATGAAAATGCACCAGAAATCAAATATAAAAGGTTGGGCACCAGTCCCAAACCTCGAGCCCGACTTGAGTCTAAAGTCTGTGAGGGACGAGTCCAAGTCTCAAACTCGAGTCCCCATCTCTGTCTTATATGCCTCTGATACAGCCTAGAACATGGATTGCTAACAACAATCATTGAATGCTGGAGGAGCAAAGCATTGGTGAGAGCTACACTGAATCAACCAGTCCTGATACAAATATTTTTAATATTTTAAAGCACTAGAATCAGAATGGTACTTGGTATTTACTGCTAAAGTGGTTTCCACGCTGCAGATTATCCAGCTCATTTGGGGCCTGATTCCCCATTCTCACAATCCTACTCAAAGTCCAGATTTGTTAATGGTTCTAAAGATTATCATGGCAGATTTTCCTGTAGTGCGAGGTGTGTTAAAAGTGATCTGATCCACTCAGGAGAATGTTGGGGGCCGCCTAAATATTAAACATGTTCAATATTTATGATCAGATCTCCTGGACAGCCGAGCAGCCACTCTGTGAATTCAATCTGAAAATCAGTTTTTACACACCTGCAGCTCACGCTGTGAGATGTACGGCCGATGAGCACGACCATCTCTACATCTTTATCAATTGTTTAACATCTTTCTTTGTGCATTTTTAGTTAAAAGAAGTCCAAAAACCATCAAAATTGTTGCTGCCTGTCATCCGCCATTTTTGTTTACTCTGAAGTCGTACTTTGTGAGATTTCCAGTTTTAAGGGTTCAGGACTCTGGTTGTTGGTGAGTGGAATCTCAGAGAGAGAGCAACAATGTGACCAAAAGAGCACACCACAAACAACAGGAGAAAACTGTGGAATATATGTTTATTTGTCATCATGTGTGAGGGCTGTCACATTTTTAAACACTGTTAAAATAGTTAAAAATATTTTAGTGTGCACCAGGCTTAAGCAAATTCAGATATCGGAGTGGGCATGGGAAAAGAAACATACACGTATCTGGACATCCCAACATGCCTTAATACAGTCTTGTTGTAAAGTTGGACAATTAAAAACACTTCTCAAATCAGCCTTTTAAATAATAATGAAGAGTAAAATAAAAGTGCACTGAACCTGAAAAATAGAAGAAAAATGGCATACATGTATCAGCTGGAGTCTGACTGTGTGGATC
>CM036534.1:6225081-6259598 GCA_020745685.1 Tautogolabrus adspersus | reverse complement strand
GTGGATCAGTGTATGTGTGGTTGTTAGATCAGGCCAGATGATGATCTGGTTGACTGGTGTTAGCAGAGCTGATCTCACAGTTCCCAAGTCGGAGAGAGAGGAACGCCAATCGCCTCTCCTGCTGCTTCCCAGACCAAGCTGGCTGTTTTCTAATGAGACATGCGGACAGGGAGCTGTCACACTGACAGGGGCGCCTGACACATGAAAATGAGACCCTGATCCACATGCTGGGATTGAAAAGGAAGACTGGGAGGGACCAGGAGGGTGAAGGAGTGAAAAGGGGGGAAGCATGGGGAGGAGGAGGGTGGTCTACCAGCTGTCAGAGGACTGAGTGACAGGTCAAGGAAGGTGGCTGAGCAGCAAAACTCCACCAAGGGCCTTTGAGTGACAAGAGACGAAAGGCACGTCTCTGGATCCACAGCAGTGGCTGCAAACTCTCCTGTCTGCCTCGTCTCTGTCATCTGACAGGCCTACAAGGACCAATCGTGTTCCACTCAGAGACTTTACCACCAGCCAAGAGATTCAGCAGAACATCCCTTTATTGATCTGCATTTAGAACGTCTGAATCTCTCATTACGTTAAACAAAATTCAAAGCACAATCCAAATCTCATCCAAATTTCTCCTTGTATCACTCAGTTTTGATTTCAGCCTGTGATAAATACGTCGTCAGTGACGTTTACCGTCTAAATGTTGCAAAGCATATCTGGTTATTCCTCCAAGATGCCCTGCAGACATGCCTTTCTGAGTGATGACTGTGGGATTATCTCTCCATTACAGTGATTCTATCTGACAAGGCATTCTGTCACATCTCAAACGGCTGCTTCCCTTGAAGAGCCAGGTGCTCTATACACGTCGCTCACATCCGCAGATTGCCGGAGATTTGAGACAGCCCCGCGTTACGTTTCATCTGCAGGGGAGAAAGCGAGCACTCGAGCTCGGCGACACTCCCATCCTTCAAGGTGTTCTTGTTCCATCTGCCGGAGGGTCCGGCGGGAATACTTCTCTCTGAGCTCCTTCCTCAGTCCCAGTGAGCAGCCTTTCATGTCAGACAGGATACCAGACAGGAATCCCAGCTAGCACTCGGCTTCACTTAAGACTAACATGTTGACAGAGAGAAAGAGGAGTGTTCTCTTATCTCTGAATTGTCCTGTTTTTTTCTTAGACAGCCCAGACTCAGATGCCAAACTCAAAACATATGCAGCGTGGTAAAGAATGGATCAAGAGGTATGTACTGTAATGTAGCTGAGCAGTAGGAAGAAAGCTGTCATATTGGTCTATTGGAGAGCTCTGTGCAGTGAGGCTTGGCAAGTTATCTTTGTGCTTTTCCCCCAGTTTACCCAGTGTTTGGGTGCTTGTGTCAATAGAACCAAACTGTACTGCTCAAATACAGCGTGGGATTGCATAATATCTTAGGCATCTAGCATGAGCTAAGCCATTTGAATGCAGTGTACTACATTGTAAGAATTGAACGTACTTGTAATAGCCAGGTTCTGATCATAGCCTGTTTGTTTGCAGCCAGTGATGTCACACATTGTTTTTTTTGACTGTCTGTCAAAGCCTTTAGTTTGACATTTCAACTGCCGTGTCTTTTTCTGTATGATAAAAAAAGAACAAGCTAACGAGCCAGGTATGGTTAGCACAGACACTTGCACCTGCTATAATTGTCAAACGCCATTAACTAGCTAGCTGTTTTTAGCATAGAATTGCAGTAATTTTAATTTAGGTTAGGATCTATTCTACTTAACATGCTTTACAAACATAACCATATGAACTTGAACTTACAGGCATATGTTTCCTCAACTCAGTGGAGATAAACTTAAAATACTGCTGACTCATGCTAGTCATGGTGTGTTTCTCTGACAAACAGTCCATGCTCTGATCCAGTGACACTGCATGACTCGCTCCTTATGTCGCGGTTCATGGGACGTATGCCTCTGCTGCCTTCTTTTGGTTGGTGGTGTGTTATGGGCACATTTTTTTGCGCCCCCTCGAAGCTCCGATCACGTGTATTGAAGAGGAGCAAATGTGCATATGCAACTTACAGTATAACAAGAGTCAATTGACTATCTTAAGCCATTACAGAGGTACACATTGAAAAAAACACTGATGATGTTTAAATGGGAATAAATGACAATCAGTCCTATGCATAAATATATGTTTTTAAAGTTGCTACCCATGGCAGTAAGACTTGCACATTGTGTGACTTATGATTAAGCCTAAAACAGGCAGATGATAATCCATGCATTTACAGTATTTTTGGGATTTCAAAACTGCATGTTAAGTTGATATTTTAGGGGAGAATTGTCCATCACTTAGCAGCGGTTGGTCTCTCAGAGTGCGAGATGATAGCAGTGTACTGTTTTCTCTGGTGTCTGCTAAGTTTTGAGTAATTGGTGAATACTGCCTACCAAAAAAAGGAAAAATGTTGATGAAATAAGAATGTAAAACTTTAAACAGTGCAATTCCAAATCTATCCATTCAAACCATCACCGAGGAAGCTGTTTGGATCTCTGTCAATCTGAGGTCCCCAAAAAACACCTGTAATATCTGTTTGTCACCAGAGATGTCGCCAAAGAAAACAAAAATGAGATTTTCATGATTGAGTCCAGAATGCCAGTATGCAAATACATTTTCTAAATTGCTTGTTTGAGTTAGCAGACGTCAGCCTGAGTCTTCACTTATGTCGAAACAGCAGGTTATGTTGTTAGATCAGAGGACACATCCTGTAGGCTTTTAATAAAACAGATCAATACACATTAGAGGGTTAGAAGAGACTACAAGGGGACTGTTTTCTGCACCATATGGCAATATGGTGTGAAAAAAGGGAGAGATTATGTTTTTCCAATGAACTATACGAAACAGTAGATTCTTGTAAGGTGGGTTTATGTATTGATAGGTTAGTGGATCTTGAAATCCAGACAGAAAATTCTAGCCATATGTCCTTTGTACTTGATGTCTCACAACAAATAAGCTACAACAAAAACTGAGTGAATGGCATGGATTTTTCATCCTGGATTTCTCATCCTCCTAAAATGGACTAAATGTGAAGAGTGTGAGAGCAGAGGTGGGGAGGGAGGGTGAGAGTGGGTCTGCTGAGTGATGGAAATGGGTGCAGAGCACAAAAATGGCTACGAAAAAAACAGGATATGTTAGAGAAACAAGAACAAAGACAGTCAGTGAGAGGAGCTCATGAAAGAGTCCAGAAGAAATGAAGCAGGAATCAATACATCTGCAGCTTGGCTAAAGAGATGGCTCCACTGAAGAGACACTCATGGATGCTCAAGGTAGATGGAGAGCAGCAAAGGCTATCCGTCAAAGAGGTGTGTGATTTACAGTGTGTGTGTGTTGAGTGTGTGTGTGCGTTTGGTGGGCAGGGAGAGGTGGCCTATGAGGCCTCACCTCTCCAGTGGAGTGGTAAATCAGCCATCAGCCATGTGACAGGCTCAGTGCCCCCCTCCTCTGCCCAATGAGACATGACCCTCTCAGCCCCCTTCCCGCCCCCTCCTCGACGGAGCTTTGATATCCCTCCTCGCTCCACTGACCAACCGATGGGAGGGGGCGCACCCAGAGCATTCCTCTAAACCAGCCAAACGGAGCAGCTGAATATATCCCATCATGCAACAAAAGCCCAGAGGAGCTGCATCGGCCTTTGGAAGAGAAAAGCTGGGGGAGATGGGGGAGGGAGGCGTGATGTTAACTCGCAGCTGAAACCGCTGCTGACCCGGCGGGAGCCAACAACTGCTTCCTGTCTGCTGGCATTAGCGTAGCCAGCAGTGAGGATAAGCTGATTGCACTTTGGGGCCACAGCACAGTGACCCGGCTGCAGCCCACCACCGGCCTCTGTGTCCAACTGCAACCTTCACAGACACAACATGACTGTCAACAACAACATCACAGCAAAACATTCAGTCCACAAAGTCACCCAAGGGTTACAGGTCACCATAAACTAAGACCAACCAGGAAAAATGTTGGCTTAAAAATGTCGACTTCCTAGAGGAACCAGAGACTCAACCTATTACCTGTCCAGATAAGGGTCACTGTTTTATTATTTCCAATGGGTTAAGAGATCAATCTGTACAAAACTCCTCTGAATATATTATAATCCTCTGATTCTCTACTGAGCAATCAAAAATCTTTTATCGTGGAGCTCTGTGAACTGATCGTGAGAGGGCAGAAGGGAGAGAGGCCGCCAAACACACCATGACACTCTGTTTGTTACCGTCAGGACTGCAGCTGAAAAATAAAGCTTGGAAAAGTGAGCCTAATTTGAACATGCACAACTGGCGATTTTTCCTTTTTTTCTGACAGTTGTCCTCCCTGCGTTCATCTCTACAGCTGTGTGAATCTAGTCTGTAGTAGCCTTTGTGTTAAACTTCTTCATATGTTTTAATAGGCTATAGTTTGCTTTGTTTGTTGAATATTACAATCCGCTGACAGCAGACTTTTCATGATTGTTTTAGGTCATACAGTATGAAGCTAACACCACCCATGTGAATGTGCTCTTAGAAATTCTGGGTTGATGGGGTGAAGGTAGCGTAGCGGTTATGTTGTGCGCTCCATGTACAGAGGCTATAATTCTTTCTTGCAGCGACTGTCGGTTCAAATCCGACCAGCCAGAGGAAAATTCTGGATTGATTTACCGTATTTGATA
The DNA here is from genome assembly GCA_020745685.1 of Tautogolabrus adspersus. Taxonomy (NCBI): domain Eukaryota; kingdom Metazoa; phylum Chordata; class Actinopteri; order Labriformes; family Labridae; genus Tautogolabrus; species Tautogolabrus adspersus. Next base: position 6,254,946 of record CM036534.1, on the reverse strand, counting down.
GCCAGCTTCGTGTGATCATTTAGCGTAATTTCTTATATCAGGGTTAGTGAAGCCAGATAACCAAAAGATACCCTGGGTGTGTTGAAAGACTTTATTTTTAACCAATCACATTTATCTACTTAAAAAAATGTTGCAGTTTGGACCTCAGACGGTACAAAACATGCAAAGAACAACGAAACGCAACAAACATGTTTAAAAAGTGCATCATGAGGAGCCGATGGCCTAGAGCAGGGATGGGCCCCCGTCCTCATTCTGCGAGTCAATTTACAAAAATCAATAAATGATTGGTGTCACTGTCGTTGGAAACCAGCAAGGTAAGAGTTCTGTAGCCATCTGCACATGGTCTTGTGTTGACCTCCCGGGCCTCCTCTTCTAGCGGGATAAAGAGACATGAGCGGCCAAAAGAGAAAACTGGACGAAGAGAACCGTGTTTTCCAGCCAAGATGGAAAACAGATGATCTTTTTAAGGCAAACCTATGTGTTTATTGCGCCTGGAAACAAAATCGGCTATGAAGGATTTCAGACAAATATGACAAGTACAACGGAGCTGCAAGAGCCGCTATCGTCACTGACCTCAGAGGAAAAATACACCGTCAGCAGAGCTTTTTTACTAAAGCCACGACTACGCAGGAATCATCTCTCAAGGTGTCTTACGCTGTTTCCCTTGAGCTTGCTAAAGCGAAGAAGTCCTTCAGATGCTGAAATAGTGAAGTGGTGTGCAGTAGAGATGGCTAAAGCTTTTGGAGACAATAACATGGCTAAGAATTTTGAAACGATCTGTCTGTCCCGACGTACAGTGACTAGAAGAATTTTCGACATTCAAAATCATGTTGAGTAAAGCTTAAAGAAGTCATGCATGACTGCAAGTAAGCGTTGGATGAGAGTACGGATGTGATGGATGTTAGCCAGCTTCTCATTCATACACGAGCCATTGACAATTCATTTGAAGTGCACGAGGAGTTATTGAAACTGGTGGCTTTGCATGACACTACCAAGGGACGGGATATTTTCAACGCTGTTCAAAGTGTTGTAAGTGAGTATGAAGGCTTCGACAAGCTATCAAGCTGTTGTTACCGATGGTGCGCCGTCAATGCAAGGAAAACGCACTGGATTCGCCGGGCTCCTCCAACAGAGTGGTGTTGACTGTCCAATACTGCACTGCATGATACATCAGGTGGGTAACATTGTTGCTAGCTATTAATAGAATGAGGGTATTCTTTGTGAGAATTTTTATCACAGGCTAAAATGTAGCTAAACCCCTTTTTTATTTTGATATTACAAGAGGCCCTCTGTGCCAAGTCGTTGAACTTCAGCCATGTCTTGGATTTAGTTGCCAAGGTTACCAATCTCATTGGAGAACAGGTCTCTCAATCATAGGAAGTTTGTAGCCTTTTTGGATGAAGTGAGCTTCGCGTATGGGGATTTACAGATGCACACAGAGATAAGGTGGATGAGACGCGGTAAATGCTTGGAGAGGTTTTTTGCGCAGCTCGCTGAAATCCCAGTGTTCTTGGAGGAGGACAGCATCCGATGCAATACAAGTGCTTACTGCGGTAAACTCAGGGATACAGAGTTTCTCTTCGACATGGCTTTCCTTGCGGACATTACCTGCATCTTAATCACCTGAATATGCAGTTGCAGGGAAGAGGCCATGTGAACAGATGCGCAAAGATGCCCCCGAATGCGAGAAAACACTTGTCAAGTACATAGCCGAGATAGAAAAACTGCAGCAGCAGTTTAAGAACCGCTTTCAAGATTTCTACGCCATGAAGCCACGTATCGCGTTATTCACTGACCCGCTCTCTGCTGCTGTCAGTGTGCAGCCCCCTGAGCTGCAGCTTGAACTGTGCGAATTACAGTCAGACCCCTTCTTCCAAGCAAAGCGCCATGAGAGGGGAATCTCCTTCTGGAGACTACTACCCGAGTCACGCTTTCCACTCTTCAGGGACATTGCTCTCTCAATGGCCAGCATATTTGGGAGCACTTACATCTGTGAGAGCAACTTCTCAACAATGAAGCACATCAAATGTAAAGAGAGAAACAGACTGACAGATGAGACACTGTTCCAGCTCATGCAGATTGGATGTACTAACATTGACATTGACGTCTTTTGTACGCCAGCTTATCGTTCATAAAATCAAAACGGATTCAATAAATTCAACCCCTGTACAGTGTCTATTTTGTTTCATGAACCAGGCTGTAAACATGTTAACTTCTATGTAAAAACTGGATTTTTTTGATTGGGCGTGTATGTGACTTCCATTTCTTCGGCAGCCAACCTCAAGCAGACACTCGACGAACTGAAGGATTTTGCACTTCCACATTGGCTTCATTTGTCAACACCAGAGGTTGCTGCTTGGTCTCCACCAACCAGTTAATTAACTTCTGCGCTAATTGGACTTCATTATATAACAGAGTATCTAATTCAAACAAAAACTCTTTTTTAGGAATACCTTATTGGACAGCAGATGTTGTCTCAGTCTGCACTCTAAATATGAGCGTTTGGAACATAGCAGGCGTACAGATGGTCTTTGGAGAAGTGAATAATTTTCTATGGGTAGTTTGATACATTTTATTTCAGCATGACTTGGGGTCACTGTTGCACCCACTGTGAATGGAAGCTCTCTGCAGCTGCCGTACTCAACAAATGAGCAAGTTACAAAATCATATGCCACTTACGATGATGGTGTTTTGTATGAATATGAGTCTGAAATGAAGCATTTCATGTGAATGCATTGATATGTTTGTGTGTTTCCCTTCTGACCTGTGCTCTGCATTGTATTGGTAAAAAGACTCAATCTAATAAACCAAAGTTAAAGGCTAGATCTAAACCTATGTGAAACTGAATCGGCAACATCCTGCCAATTATTTATTTTACACTGTGTTCTACCAGCAAGCCAGCTTCTGACCTTTACTGCATCACATGGGTTAAAGCTCTCTATGTCCACGTCAAATACATTTAAGTAATGCACACCTCCGTCAAATCATTCAATCAAACCATATTCATTTTCATTCTGGGCCTGAGATTAGTTGGGAGAAGTTACCAAGTAAAAGATATCTAAGTTTACTATCTTTTATTTTCTGTGTTTTCTTATTATAAATTGCTTACAAGATAGCCAACAGCAAGTAGGATGTTATTAGCATTTTGACAGAAAACACAAATATATCAAACATTTCTAATCACAAAGGTCCAGTTTCCTGTTTAGCCCGATTCAGCCATTTGCTTCCTTATTTAGTGCTCATAGTTAATTGTAAAAACTCATTTTAACTCAAGTCATTATCAGATATAAGTTAGTTCAGCTTTAACCAGTCCAGCATTGTAGCCGGTATGGACATTAGCAGACACTAATGCAAACACAAATATATTGAAACAAAAATACTTGTACCTTTTGCCAATCTAAAACAGATGTTCTTAGATAGATAGATAGATAGATAGATAGATAGATAGATAGATAGATAGATAGATAGATAGATAGATAGATAGATAGATAGATAGATACTTTATTGATCCCCAGGGAAATTCAAGCTTGTCTATCTTGAAGGCTGCAAGGCCAAAAGCAGCAGGGTGAGATATGCCAACCTAGTGGTTGAAAGTGCAAATGTGTTATGTGTAACAGGGTCCAAAATTACAAAAGGGTCCTTGCCCTACCCCCTCAAGTGAAACCATTGTATTGACTGTATAAAAATGGACAGCGCTTCTCTCTCTCTCCTTCGGTAGTACTAATTTGCAACCAGGACACCTCAGCAATTCGCGCTGACATATTGCGCTGGTGACGTGATATGGAGCCAAGAAATGCGCAGAAAGGAGTGCGCTGGTCGAACCGTGGAATTGATGCTTGCCTTTGCCACTAACTACAGCACATATTAAACCTACAGAGTAAACGTTAAAGGTCCCTCAGAATGGTACAGTCCACAGCAGAATAGATTCCTGTGTTGGATTGAAACAGACACTCACAGTTATGGAAAGTGTTATGACTGTAATTTTAGTTTCCGTTACGTTTTTTCAAGTCTTTTCTCTTCTGCTCTGATAATCCAGCAGAGAACCCTGCAAGGAGCCTCGCTTGTCCACAAAGCTGTTGATCATTACATTACATCCGGCCTTTGTAAATTAAATTACCAATTACACGTACAATATGTAGAATGTTCTTACAATGTTTACATTAAATATCTAAATTAATACAAAAATGACAAAACAGATGTTATTTATTTTTCTACAGTAAATAAAACCAGAGAAAGCTGTAATTGTAAAGTTGCAACGAGACAAGAATTGTCGAGGCGGCCGCCATGATGAGCCACCAGGACAGACAGAATGTTTAACGTTGCTATGGAAACACCAGATTTTACGTTAAAGACTACTGCATAAGGAAGCGGGAGCTGCTACTGAAAGCTGTCGTACTGTTGCTGTATGTGCTGCTGTGATAAAAACATCATGTAAATTTTACTGGGATACATTATCTCGTCGGTAAACATTTTCTCTTCCTCAGGTCGTTTTTGCCCGTTCGTCTTTACTACGTCAACGCAGAGTTTGTTTTCACCGGGGAGGGGGAGTGGCAGAGAGAACTCCCATGATTCCCTGCCAGCCTCTACGTCATCTTTTGTTATTGTAGCATTGATTGAGAGCCCCCTGGTGGCAGAATCTACATATTGTATCTTTAAAACAAAACGTCTCAGAAAGAAGGATACTTGGACATAACTCATTATGATAATTACTAACCATCACGAGTTATAGTTTGTCTCATCTGATATCACTGAGGAGGTGGGGTTAATGACCTAAACTGCTGCCAGTCAGCTGGGGGAGCTCGAAATATTGGCTTCACTTCCAAGCAACTGTTGCTCAGTCCATCTTAATATTGAGTCTATAATTGTCCAGGTAATGTCAGAGGTCAAGTTGGAAGTTGAGACAAAAGAGCAGAGATGGATGAAAATGCAGAAAGGAGTAAAAGTTGAGCAGAGGAAGAAAAAAAATACTAAGGCTAAAGTTGCAAAATACTTTTAAGCTTACAGATTAATTCATCTTAAAATAGGCTGTTTCCGTGGTGATGCCGGTGCCACACTACATCCTATAGCTTTGGCAGTTATAGCTTTAACTTTAACAGTCTCAACAAAATGAGGAGAAGGGACTAATGTTAATCCAGCCAGATGAGCTGAGAGGAGGCCTAAAACAAGGAAATAGGAGACACATGACAGGGCCAGTCCAGACAATTGTTGCCAGGGCCAGATATTGTTCCCAGAACAACCCGAATTTTCAGAAACCTTATTGATCTAATGCATTCCCCAGCCCCTCACTTGCCCATCATGACTAGATGCCTAACCAACCAATACATTTGTTTGTTATTATCTTTGGACCATTATCGTTTCAGAATAATTGGTTTTTGTTTTTGCAATAACAATCTGTTTGAGAAATGGGGATTGGTCCATTGGGAAGTTTTTCAAACTATTGGGAGTTTGGAATAATGGGCTGTCAGAACAATGGGCAGTCCACAGGTTATGCATTGTCAGAGTTAGTGAGCTCCCAAAATAATCAAAATCATTTGGTAAATTTTAGAAGGCAGTGTTAGTTAGGATGGCACCTGCACTGTCAGCAGTGTCAGCTTCATGTGACAGAGCTGACTGAGCTGGCAGCGCTGAAGGTGTTGGCGTTTGCAGTATCTATGGCATCAGCTTCAGAGTGAAGCCACCGGGGTGTAACTCTCTGGAGGCTCAGGAGCAGCCTGCATATGTGCTGCCTCCGACACCTAATGCCACCGGCTGCACAGAGCACAAACACTGCCTCCGCCTCGGCACAGTCCTCTGGGACACCAACTCAATGTTGCACTCACGCACACTCAGCTTGCATCACTTCAGAAGTGAAGTAAACCAAAACCCAGCGTCAGAGAGAGTGAGGGATTAAGGAATTTACTTCCCCCCGCCAGGTGGAGACGAGATTTTTCTGAGGATTAAAAGCTTGAATTAAGAGTGCAGCGCAAGATCAAGATCTGCCTTTGTGTGAGTTGGACTTGCAAAAGTGGTAATAATTTCATGGACAGTCAGACTGCTTAATCTCTATAGATGAAGCAAGCAATTTGGCCTCAATGTAAACTTGCTGCTTGCACCTTTGGGTTAATCTGAGATAAGAAAGTGAAAGCTGCTCAACACTTAGTGCCCTAGAACAAGGAAGAAAAGGATTCCCCAGTTGTCCCATGTAGTTGAAGATGTGATGGTAGTGAATGATTTTGATGGCTTGATAGGACTTTGTTAATCTTGTTTTTAATATTCAACTTGGAACAAATCAGTATGAGCAAGACGGTGTCGATTGAAAGGACAGACCCAGGTAGAACTGTTTTATTTCTTTTTTTTAGTTTATCCACAAACATCTATACGGTTTAGTTCAGTCCCAGCTCTCTTATAAACCTTGTCTCCAGGAGTAACTATTATCAGACAATTCGCTCTGGTAAACCCACTGTCCACTAAATGCCTTGCACTAGAGAGCAGAATAGAAATAAACATCTAACTGGTTAACATAATGGAGCAGATCAATTGATATAGTATTTGGAAGTGGACATATATACCATGGTAAATGAACCTGAGTTTGTACACATTGATGAAGAGGCTGCTATGTAAAGTCAGTATTAACTAATCCATTCATGCTAATTCACACGCCTCCAACAAGGCAGAGGGAGCAACTTCAGGTTAAGTGTCTTGCACAAGGACACATCGGACATGTGGCTGCAGGAGCTTGGGATCAGAAACCGACCTTATGGTTGAGAGACGACCAACTCTTCCATTGAGCCAAAGCCACGCATGACGTCACAAACTCTGTTTTGAAGCTTCTAGTTTGGCAAATTGGCTGTAGCAAAGCTAGTGAGAAGTAAGGGGTTAGCTTATGCTAAGCTATCAGCTTCTGCCTGCTTGGCTTGTAAGGTGCATCTGTAATTTACAGTAACTAGCATTAATGTAAACTACTGAAAATGGTACCAAAATGTTCAAATTCAACATCATGCTGTATTGAAGGCGAATTGAAACTAGACTAAAAAAGGACTAGAAAACCATTGGTAAAATGTTGGCTGAGATTGCAAAGTCAAGGTTTGTTATTTATTTCTGGTACAATGGGAGTTCATTTTGCGAACAAAATGCAACTTGTTGTTGGAAAGAAGGCAAGTTTTGGGTTTTTATTTGGCTACAGATTTCTTACATACAGTCTGTGTGAGAGTCCAAACAGAGCTAACAAGATAATTATTATTTGACATTCATAACGCGGATACCAACACGACTACATATAAAGGCTTACGTTGTTCCATACCTGCCGGATGCGCAGGTATGGAACAATGTAAGCCTTTAACTATTTGCATACACATTCGCTCCATTACATTCATGTTGTGTTTTCAGCTTGTATTACAAAGTGTGATTAAACAAGCCATGCTAACAACATATTTACCATCCAGTCATCTCTCATGCCCCTCCTCAGTAAAAGGAACAAGGTCATTGATCCAATATTTATGATGTATTTTGACACCTACACCAGTTACTTTTTCTGAAAAGCACCATTTGGTATAGTCCTAAAAAATAACTCAGTATGTTTACATGCACAGATTACTGTATAGTTATAATTGGCTGTAAACATATAAAGTTCTGCTGTAAAAACTGGATTTTTTGAATGGGTGTGTATGTGACTTCCATTTCTTCTGCAGCCAACCTCAAGCGGACACTCGACGAACTGAAGGATTTTAAACTTCCACATTGGCTTCATTTTTCAACACCAGAGATTGCTGCCACTCTCCCAGTATACATGAACCGCTGGATGATCAATTCATTGACAGAAGTATGTATGACACCGCTACAGTAGGTGGGGATGTGCCCCTTTTCAGCTACTTACGATTGGACCTTCTTCCGGTTGACCTTGCTGAAAAGTCAGCAAGCAGCAAACTGGAGGAAAACATGGACAACTTTACAGCTCTGTACATTTCATGTATACTCTACGCTTTACTTTTGGTTCAAATGCAATGCACGCTATCCCTCTAGCTTATGGTGATATCCGAAGGCAGGAGACAACGTAACTTCTGCTATGCTATGTTTCTATGTTGGTCGTCGTCCTGGTAAAAGCCAGCATGGGACTGTGGAGCATGCTCACAACACCCTGGCCAGTTTTGGTTTGATCGAGGTGTACACATGAGAGTGTTAATAAATCTCCAACTGCATTATCTAGGGGTGTTAGTCCGACTTTGATAAATTTAACTTCATACAAATTCAGTTTGACTGACATGTCTACCTGCATTTTAAAAGCCTGGTTTTAGTCGGACTTACACAATCAGCTTTTTCTAACTGTACGTAAACATACTGACTGTATTATTGGAAATGAACAGTTGTTTGGTGAATGCATCTGAACTACAGGAGATCCCTGCTCCCCTCAGGCATACATGTATCATTGTCCTGCCCCTGAAGAGTAGATGGTAATATCCACTTGGCCAATGCATGTCAAAAGTAACTGCCTAAATGGTGCTAATTGGATGAATTTCTGTGGCAATGCAAATACAGGCTAATTGCCGTTTCCACTCCGGGCCACCAAGAAATCCTCCACCGACTGGAAAAGGAGAAAATGGCCAGTGTCTACGCCATGAGGCTCCCCGCAACATATAACGGCCTTCATTCCTATTCATAGCGCACTTGCATATCTTAAACAGCTCATTTGAATTGGTTCACTGCCAAGCGAGTCTCTCTCCCTCTTAACAAACAAACACGACGACAATATTGCGAGTCAAGCTGTTGTTTGTTACTGGGCAGCAAGATGACGGCGGCTCTGTGACTCCCGCATCACAAACCAGTGTGCAGTGACCTGACCCGCCGCTAAAGGAGTGTGCGAGGAAGCTGCGGATGGGGAAGGAGACATCAAACCCAGGCAGATGGGATGAAACAATGGCACAATGCAGCACGTCTGTGACAGGCTGCAGCAGCTGATCAAGGCAACAGCAATTTACTGGCGATGAGAGGAGATCTTGCAGAACACCAAATGTTACCAAATAGCAGAGCTTTGCTTTTAAAATGACTATAATTTGTCTCCTGACAGGATCTATACGAGCCGTTTCTTTGTCTTATTATCTCTTCTATGGATGTTGCAACAGTGACTGTCTTTTATTTTTCATGTATTGTTCTTTATTAAGTGGAACACAGAACATTACTCAGTGACATGTCAGATTCTGCAAGTTACTATGTAGTGTGTGTTGTCTACATCCACTTAGCTAATTAAGACAGTCACAGCAGTGTAGATATCAGGGCAGATCAAACAGTACTGTGTTGATATGGGAAACAGTGGAAGACTAGTCTCCACCAACTCTGTTATATCATAATCCCTGTTCCTTCAGCCTGATTAAAACATTTCAACAAGAGCCTGGGCTGCCTACCGTGGTAGTGCTGTAGAGAGGCTTGGTGTAGAAATATCACAGCTCCCTCATTAGTGAGAGGGGATTTCATTTGGAATATCTCACCGAGCACTTTTGAGAGAAGCGGCTGTATTTACATTTAAAAGATCCAAAGTGGCCGTCTGAAGCTAGCTACCTCTTCCCTTAATTGCTGGCTTCAGTTGTCCATGAATACATCCACTTTATTACTGGCTCTCATTACTGGACGGCACTGAGGAAAGTCTCTTTCTCCCCTGTCTCCATCTCCACCCCCCAACCCCCCTCGCACCCCCCTTCTGTCTCCCTCTCCAGCAGGGCAGGACCACATCAGAGTTCTCCCAGTGGCCAAAAGACACAAACAATCGAGAGGGATTAGACTGTAATCCTGTTTTTACTTTCATCTGCCACATATTCAAAGGAGAAGCTCTGTGAAGCATGGAATTCTTGAAGGATGTGCTCCATGTAAAAATAAGAGGAATCACTGTAAACAATGCGGTTGGATGGGGATTACAAGTTTTAAATGACAAGTAGACAACGAGCTTGACAACAGATTTCGATTAAGTCTATCCGGAATAAATCTTTGTTCCTCAGTGGAGATAGACAGTGATATATATACTGTTATATTTATATAAATGTATATATGCTGTGAAAGTGAACAACTCAGGGTCACTTTACTGCCCAAGGGGTTTTGTGTCAACTTAGATTTGATGAACCCTCGACTTTTAACACTGACAATACGCATTGTAGCCAAACATTATAGTTTCCAGGCAAGATTTGAGACTCCGAAATGTCATCAGTTGAACGACACATTTTCTTGGACAGCTAATTGAAATTGAGCATCCTCAAAGGCTTTTGTAGATTTACATTCCCAGTTGCTCTAACAGTGACATTACACTTATTGTATAAGGGGGGACTTGTGGAAACTGGAGAACAGGAGAGTTCCAAGGTACCTGGTGGTGCAGGTATAAACTGTGAGTCCATGTCCGCCAACACGGAAAGCTGGGACTTGGTGAAACCAGCCCTTCAGGATCTATCTGACTCAGAGGATACCAGCAGCTCACACATGACTGCAGTCTGCAGCACTAAACCCCGCTGTTTTCCAGACCATCTTCAAATTTCACGTTAAATTGGGAAACCAGAAAAGCCGAATGGAGGAGTGTCTACTAAGTAAGGTTTTGGCTCACATTGTTTTTTTCTTACATAATGACAACCCATGGTCAGCATTATGTGTCCTTTCTTTTAGAGGAAGAATAACAAACTTTACAGTCATTACTTTGCTGGATAATCTTTAAACATTTGTTGCTTTAAAAAACCTGAAACTAGGTGGCGGTAATAGAAAATTCACAACATAATTATTAGTCTTCACTGCAAAATCCATCTTGAGTTGTTACACTACAAACCCAAACAGCTGATCCGTATACTGCAGGCATCAGAAACATGTATGTTGTGCGTTGAAGTAGTGCTAAAGCTAAGTGGCTTGCTAGCAGAAAGGCAAAGCGCTGAGAATTTATATTTACCCTGATTGTATTTTGGCGTTCGGCTTTGTCTGTATAGCCGTATGGCTTAGCTCCATGCCCGGCACTCTGGCCGGTCTCTCCTTAAAGGGGCCACGCTGACTGCCATCTCCTGTAGCTAATATACTTACTATTGAAATGTAACTCACACAACCCCACTTCAAAAATACTGAACTATCCCTTTAACTTACCTGACAAAAGGTTTGAATTGGGTGTGGTTATGTTCAGATATTTATCTCAAAATCTATTGCACGAATCAATCACAAGACTAATCACAAAGCACATTTTCGACCAAACTACATTTCTGGTGATCCCTTATTTAATGTTGTCCTGCACTGACAATCTTGACCTTTTAATTGCAAAAACAATCACAGTGGATGTGTTTTGGTAATTTGCCCTGACAAATGAAGTTGCAGTAATAACAGGCTGTTTCACACCTGCAGGCTGAGAAAAAAAATTATCTATCTCAGTTTAAAGAAAAGGTCAGGGTTCCCCTTTAGTTTCCTGTTTAATCCGCGTGTATATGAAACGTGTCTAGTTTAACTGTGACTCTTAATAAGCATTTCACATTTTGATGCAGAAATGTTAAAGGTTTCAACTTTCCGTCATCAAATCTGGAGCCTCCCTCATATGTAACACAGTTACAGCAGCATCAAAACACTTAAGAAATGCATCTGAGCAGTTGGTGTAATTCTTGTGGGCCCCTAAGAGTTCATTACTGAGTAATCCCAGCCTGTGTGTATCACTGCTGCACAGCCAGCAGGTCCCAGAGGGGAGATTGAGACTGCCATATCAACACAGGAATGACCTTGTTTCCCTCCATCCCCCCTATCCCACAAACACATTACAGCCTGGACAACCCACACCTGACCTGTGTCACTCAGCACAAGCAACACATGCACACATGCTGCCTCAAACAAATGCATTCAGAGAAGTGTTGTTCCTGTGAACTTCCTGATGTTCAGGAAGGTCAGAAGGATGCATGCTACTTTCGCAACAAGTGAAAAAACAACAATTGATGCAAACATTGCTAAGAGGAATGAGTGGAAACAAGATGAAGAGTAAATTAAAGGGGAAAGGAGTTTTCACAACTAAGCGCCGTAAATAAGTTCAGGCGTCATAACGTTTCTGTGCATTCAAATTGATTTTGCGAGAGTGTAATATTGGTGTCCTAGTCTGTGAATTCACATTGTGCTACAGCATTGTGGAAGCACAATGTGAAGGCAAAGAGTGGGAGCTCCACATGCACACACTTGGACATGCACACACACACACACAGCGCTGCTCTACCCCGCTGGATCCTATCACACCTCTGTTTCTACCTCTGAAGAAGGTACTGTACAGAGGGGGATCACTTTGTCCCTCCATTATGACTCTGTGACATTCCCAGTAAAGGCGAGACGTCACAGGGGCTAAAGATGAAAAAAATCATCATAGTAGAAAGTTGAAATGTGATGACTTTGACTTTGAAGTCAACTTTAAGCATAAAATAATCGTCATTGAAAATGCATCGTGAATGTATCCTCTTCTTATCTTGCTGTGAAAGTGAAGAAATAACAATTGAAATATGTCTCTGAAATTGAGTGACATCTGGTGAATGTATGCAGACTTTACATCTGTATCCTTTATCACATTCTTTAAAGTGTGCAGCAGGCTGTGTTGTCTAGCTGTCAACACTTTGCTCAGCCCAAAGCCCCGGGATTACAGGGAGCTGATGGCTGTCTGTCAGAAAGAGAGGAAACCCGAACACTCCCTGAGGAAAGACAAAATGAGGAGGGAGTGCATTTTTGATTTTACTTATTACTTTATTCAGTTATGATGTTTAAACTGAAACGTTTGAAGGACATTTGGATTACATTGGATATTTGACTTAGTCCTTATTTCAACAAGTACATATTTTTCATATCTCCTCTGAACACTTTAGGAAGTTAATCCACCCAGTCTCACAGCGGTTATTGAGAAAAATGCAAAAATGGAATTGACATAATCTTGAAGTATTTTTAGTTTACATGACCTCAAGTACTCACTTTTCCATGTCCACGAATAGGACCTGCAAAATAACGTGTGTCAATCAATGTATGCAACATGAAAGTTATTTATAGAGAGTATGTGCTGGTATCCTTCAGGTCTTTTCAACCCCAGAGACCGCTGCTCATCAGAAGTCAAGACATATAACTCAAACACACTCATGATTTCCTAATCAAGTACTTTTGGTATCTGTATGTCTGACCAAACATTGACTTTTTTTATTTTAATATTTTGTTTTGGGCTTTTTGTGCCTTTAGGACAGTGAATAGAGTCAGAAATCAGGGAGAGAGAGATTGGGGAACAACATGCAGGAAAGGAGCCACAGGTCGGACCCGAACCACTAACCACTGCTCCACCAGCGCCCCAACACTGACTTTGTGTAGGAAACCAAACTACCCTGTAAAACTTTTTACAGAACATATTCTGTATATTTTTACAGCTTTTTCCAAAAAACATTGAAATCCCTGTGAATTACCAGACATGTGCTACATCTAAACCCTTAAGATTACATGAATTTAACCTTAATATAAGGTTAATGTGAATTGTATGTTTTTTAATGGACATTTATTGTATTTCTGTTGACTCAAAATGTAATTTATTGATATGTGATGTCATATTTTACACATGTTCCTGTTTGTGATATAAAGAAATGCATGTACATTCATAGAAATCTGGAGTCATTGCAATTTAGCCTGTGGGGGTAATATGATCTGATGTTTTTTTAAAGATCATATATAGTAGCCTATACATGCTAAAAAGTGATTTAGTAATTGTAAATTACTGTTCCTTGTTGTGTTACCTCAAAGTAACACAAAATAAGGAAGCTAAGTCGTGTAAGTCAGGACACTTTTATTCTTTTGAAATAATTCCACTTCTGGTCATGCTCAAGACTTGAACTCTGATCTGCTTGGGGCAAGTCCTATCTCTGACTGCACGCCCAAAAACGACGTCAACTTCCTTTATGAAGGCTCTTTGGAGTCACAAAATAAACACGTGAGGTACCGTTGTTTAAAATAGTTGCTGTCTGACCACCAAAGATGGAGAATTATAGTACATGCATTTAAGTTATAATTTGACGTGTTTAAATGTGACGTCCGCCACATACTGTAGTGTTTATGATTAGGAGCAGAGGATTCAGTCTGTTTGTTTTATTATAATGAAGCAACAGGCTGAAGGTCGGGGTGGATGGATGGGTCAATATGTCATCTGCTTTGTTTTATCCCAGGTTAACATTAATCTCATTAATTTAAATAATCTCAGCTGTGTTATTTTTAACGCAAAATGTCCAAACCATCTACAATATATCATGTTCAATCTACACAACTAATATGGTCTTCCCTTTAGTCTAGCTTCTCTTTCTCTATCTTTTATTTTCCCTTTTCCCCTTTCCTTTCCTCTCCTGACACCTGGGATCTATCTTGCCTTGGGTCCAGCCATCATCCAGATCTCCTTTGAAAAGCAGAGATGGAAGTGAGGCCTTAAAACTTTATGGTGGGAGCCCTGGTACCACATGCCGTTTCAGTAGCAGCGCTGCTCGCAGGCCCGCCGATTTATGGCTCATGACACGCACATATTTAATTTGTAACCAAACACTTCCTCTTCCCCACAGTTTCCTCAGAACTCTGGGACATTTCTTGTTTTCTCAGGTCAGGGGTTAAACAAAGGAAACATAGTGCTAGCTAGCTGAAGGGCCAGAGCCAGGGAGGTGTCAGGGTCAACTCCACTTCAGAGACCGGGCCAGAGCCGACTGTGGGACACATCAAGGTCAAAGGTTTAGCTGGGATATCTGGCAGGAGGACTGGGCCACTGCAAGGACCCATAAACGGACTTGGAGCAGGAATCAGGGCGTATTTGCATTTAATTTAACAACATCTGAACATAAAATGTTGGACTCTCTCACTTCTCCCAGCCGGCGGTTGGCCTCTTTACTGCCTCATTGGTCATAAACCCCCTGAGGGGCGGGCCCAAACGCAGTTACACGCCCCACTAGGTTTCCAACTCCGCCAGTGATGTTTAAACATATAAGTTTATTTAGTGTGAATGTCCTGTAGCGTTCACTGCACTTCATTTTATCAAGACCAGAACATTGCAGAAAATAACTTCTTCTTATTGTTAGATTGATTTCTGGGCTTTTTACGTCTTTATAAAAAGAGAGATAGGACAGGGAGAGAGCATTGTGGGTAATGACATGCAGGAAAGGAGCCACATTAGGGTCTGAAACTGGGCTGCTTGCTTTCGAGGACTTTAGCCTCTGTTCATCTACAGCACATCAGAGGACACCGTAGAGTTACTGTAACAGTCATCTGCATCTGATCAGATTTGTCATTAACACAAATTGACAATTACCGTGTTACAATATTATGACTCTAAATCTTTTAATCAATTCTTTTGATTCGAGTTCAGAAGCCATACAAGTCACGTTGAAATGGATTTAAATATGTGTTGCAGCAGCAGAACATTGTTTGTGTTTGGCATCAAGGCTCCAACCTCATCACTCCTCGAATATTTATTTAACGTGCAGAAATTTCAGAGGTGATCCCCCTCACTAATGGGTCCAATCGTACCCCGGCACAAAGCGTCTTTAGGCACAGGTGTCTTTCCTATTTTCCTACTGTGGCAGTTGTGATTTAAACTCCCAGCACTCAGCAAGCTTGCGCTCCCGTTAGAGCCCAGGGGTGTGTTTGTATTAAAATAAGGAGTGGTCACATGCAAAGCAGGTGTGTTCTTATCTTGAGGACCCAGAATACGACTGTGCCTTAGACCACTTTAAACCTGGTCTTAAGTCTAAATTGTGGCGCAGTATGATCCTGACATTAAATGCACAGTATGTGAAATCCACCGCTAGGGGGCTCTCAATCAAAACAATCACAAAAGATGATGTCGAGGCTCGCGGGCTCTGCTAAATTTTTAATTGAAGTTAGATATTTTAATGTAAACATTAGCATGCAATTCTGCATACTGTACCTTTAAGACAATGCATTAGAAAGATGGACATACGAGTTCACAGCGCACTTCCAGCTCTTTGCGGTCTGCACCTGGCTCTGCACCCAGATTGTACGACGCATTAATACGAAAAGACAGGCGAACATGCCACAAATCGCCCGCGCTTTATACAACGCACTTTATGCTGTCAAAATAGGGCCAAACAAATCATAATATGGGATCTTTAAAGAACAATGTTGAGAAATGAAACCAGAGGTGGAACTAGAGTGTCATGTGGTTAATATGTGTCTGTGACCACATACCGTAATTTATCTGAATGGTTTACAAAACGCTTTTTTCATTTTTTTTGCCCTTGATATAAAATTATTTTTCCCTTATATCACTTTAGAGGAAGCAGAAATCTCAGCAACAGAACATTATTTGAAACATTGCATTACCCTTCCTTTTACATGTTGCAACAATGACTGAATGAGTGAAGTGGCTAAATAAATGTGTTTTTCACTGACTTTGTCTAGACACGAGGAAGTAGATGCAGCTATGGGAGAACTCTTTATACCACATGAGCTGCAGCCAGCATCCCTCTCCACTCCATCTGCTCGGCACGGAGAGCTGCCAGCTCCAGCTCAGCGCCACCAACACATGTACAAATGACATGCACGTTCATACTAACACACACTATATGACCCACATGTGGCGATCAACTTTATATCTGGTAGTAACAGAGTTGAAACAAATTGTGGAGCTTCAAATCCAAATCATGAGAATCCAGTTTCATGTCAGTTTTGTAACATGACCGCCAAATGTGAGTAAAGGCAGCTGACTCTCCTGCAGTCCAAACACTGCCGAGTCTCTGTGTTATAAACAGAGCTGAGGCTGAGGTCTGTGCTGCCTTTATAACTCCTGTCTCGTTTAGTGGCGTCTTTATGGGCCATTGTTCACCATATGGGGCGCGTTAAAGCCAGGGACAGCAGGTAAATCACAGGCCGGGGCTCAGCACACATCCAGCAGACCGGAGGAGGAAGTGGCCACCAGCCTGTGCGCGTGAGGGCGAGGGAGAATTAAAGAGACGAGAGGGAGCTACGGGCTTTAGGTGTGTGTGTGTGCATTAAAGTTCTTCGGATAGAGAGCGAATGGGGAATTGGAATATCTTAATATTTTCTATTGCTATCATTCATTGTTTTATTAATTTTATTATTATTATGAAGTTGACATTCCAAGGAGAAATCACGAGCAGGGCGCCTCACCTGCGTCGTTTAGTTCGCCAGTAAAGACGGAGGAGATATGCTGTTTTCTCCAGTCTTTGCTGAGACGAGCGTTAACAGTTACAAGGCCGTTAACAGCCGTTAGCCGTTAGTTAGTTGTCAGACAATGAAATATACAGAAGTGCAACTGCGAAATAAAAATAAAACGCGTATTCAGGTGAGTGAAAAACCAAAGAATATTGTTTGGATGTCTAAAAGTGAAGTCCAGAAACACACCTGCAATCACTGCTGATCACCACAGGTGTCGCTGAAGAGAAGGAAACTGCTACCCTCAGGATTTCTTCTGAATACAAACAAACTGTACACATAATACATGGTCAGGATAAAACCCTGTGCATCTTATTTCACTATAAAATGCTCTCTATTATATAAATCCAGGTGCTAATAGTTGCTAACTACATTTATACCATGAAATAAAAAATGCTACTCTGAGAAAACAACATAAGCAGGAAACCCTTAAACCTTCAAACACCTGGTGTTTGTTTGTCTTTCTTTATATTGCAGTTTTTTTTCTTATTCTAGGAACAGTTGTTTTAGAGGTTTCACCCTTTAATGACTTTAACACAGATTTAAAGCATCAGTCCAGTTGGGAAGCTGTAGATGTTGTGCACAGCTCCTCTCCATCTCCCCTCCCTCCCTCTCTCCCTCCCTCCTCCCCCGTTGCCGGGCTGCTCACCAGCAGGGGGGCCTGTAATCCCAGCAGCACCATTGTGCCAACCGGCAGGTATTTCCCCCCGCCTCCGCTGAGCAGAGGGCTCAGCTGACTGGCAGCGCTGTGGGAGCAGGAGGAGTTCTCCTGACTTCCTTACTTCCTGTCTGTCAGCCAGGCTCTTCTTTAGACACAGAATAATAAAGACAAAGCTGTTTGTCGCAGTGATCCGGTGCCGCGCTGCTCTTTGGATCCACATTTCAAAGTGCGAGAGAGAGAGAGAGAGAGAGGTGTCTGTGTACGAGTGCTTAGGTGTGTGTCTGTTTCATTCCTAACCTTCCATCAGAGATTACCACTTAGTCTCCAGCAGCCTCCCATTCAGACCAGTAGAGGAACACTTATTTAATCTGTATAAGCAGTGAGTGGTTAATGTCCTGTGTGTGTGTGTGTGTGTGTGTGTGTGTGTGTGTGTGTGTGTGTGTGTGTGTGTGTGTGTGTGTGTATATTACGGGGCCTCTTCTGGTACCCCCAGCTGCACCCTTAAGAAAAGAGGTTTCCAAAGTGGATTTGTTTAGGGGTTCCCATGGGTTTTTTTTATCCCAGTTTGCCTGCAGAAAGCCATGTATGCACTTGTTACCTGTCCTTATTGGTAAAGTGAATAATTTACCTCTAAAAAGTCTCAAAGTAAAAGAGAAACCTTTAACAACTTTTATTCACATGTCATGTAAACAGAAATATGCTGGAGTAGCTGTTTTCACATATGCACTTCTGAAAATTTCTAGAAAATTTCTGGTGGCCACCCCTGAAACCATCTTGAGTTGGTTGTTTTTACACAGCTGGAAAATATCCCTGTTGGAAAGGGGGGGGGGGGTGGGGGGGGGGGGGGGGGGGGGGGGGGGTCTCAGGTGGCAAGACATGCTGTAAAAAGAACGTGGAAGTGGTGGACAAAGAAACAGAGTAAGCTATACAACACTACAATGATAATTGTGTTCTTTATATCAGTGCTGTATGTAATTCAACACGATCACAGCCTCAACAAAAGAGCAGCGATATCAATCTCAACATACTGATGAGCTGTGAACATAATGAAGCAGTTTCATTACGTGCACGGAGATCGCCCCGGACACATGCTTACAGTTTATGTATCAGAACTCAACATTAAATCCTGCAATGGAAACATGCTAACACGAAGCTAGTAGCTAAAGATTCCTGGACCCTGACTGACGTTCAAGATAAGAGCATGATGCCGACACCAACAAAGCAGCCGAGGATTGACTTTCAAAAACAACAGTTGTCGACCAAACCAAAGATAAAGAGACTTGCTGTCGCCTTTTTTGTGTTAAAGAGAATGAAAGAGAAATCCATGTGTCCTTCTTATTAGAATAAAGACTTCTGCTGATGTGGGCTTATGTGAGGTTTAACTTTATATTTTTAATCGGCAATATAATCATGACAGTGTATCTGAGGGGACGTTACGGATGAATGCAGAACTAATGTACCTTTGTAGTGTAACTCATTACTTTCAGCAGTGAGTAATAAAGTAAAGTAATGCATGACTTTTTAAAGTGTGTTATGCATTACTTTTCTTGAGTTTCTTCCACACTGGTGATCTGCTGATTCAGTGAGTGAAAACACTGGGCTGGGAGGGTGTTGTTGCCATTTAGGGAAAAGGTTATGGTGGATTTTTGGGTAAAGAAAGAGAACGACTCTAACACAGCAGACTTTAATCTTTCCGTAAGCTTCACGCAAGTCTTAAAGGAAGAATGTGCGACTTTTTGATCCAGTTGTC
The DNA here is from genome assembly GCA_020745685.1 of Tautogolabrus adspersus. Classification (NCBI taxonomy): domain Eukaryota; kingdom Metazoa; phylum Chordata; class Actinopteri; order Labriformes; family Labridae; genus Tautogolabrus; species Tautogolabrus adspersus. The sequence continues at coordinate 6,235,390 of CM036534.1, read as the reverse complement.
CCCCTTGAGCACCAGCATGAAACCAAAACAAACTGCTGTTTGGTGACACCTCCACCATACAGAAGCCTCCGCTCCTCCAACGACACACCACCAACCCCCCTCCACTCGAGTTCGGAGGAGTTTAGTGCAAGCGGCGCACAAAATAGTCCTTGCCTCGAGTTGCAATTGCATGTGGCCTGCATTGTTGTGTTTGATGGCTAATGTTAGCACACTTTGGTTAGCTCATAGCTTCATGTTGCATGCAAATGTCGTACAGTCTTCCTTTAAAGTAGTCCTAACTAAACTTGAACATAGTGGGGGCAGGTCAGAAAATACTGATATTCAGTCATTTGCTAAATGATCATGGGTTGTTTGGGGAGATCACTGCACGTGATGCCAATTACAGTATATACCCATGGTCACTTTCACACTGTTAGAAGTCATTGATCTCGTTCATAATTGTCGCCGCTCTTTTGCATCCAACGCTGTTGCAGAGAGGTTCTTAGTGTAGCAACAGTAAAAGTAGTGAGTTAAACTGGGACTCTCCAAACAGTGGCACACTACTGTAGCGGCCTGTTAGAAGTTCTGTCCTGCTGCCTGTGGCCTTTGCAGCCCTGGAGGGGCGCATTTGTCCCCCCTGCACCGCTGCCCTGCCAGTTGGCAAGCCTAAGCCAGGAAACTGTCAGTGTCGATTGAGTTGAGTGGAGGAGGTCCTGCTAAAGGAGCCTTGCTAGTTCCAGGGCCCACCTCTGTTTCCAAAGCATGGGAATAAAGAGCTCTGCATTCCTCAGGTCTGAGCTGCCAGCTTTCCCCCTGCCCACAGTTCACAGGGAGCCCTGAATGAGATTAACAAAAGCGTTCTGTTGGACCCCTCTTGGCCGGCTTCCACGTCAACAGCTCTCGAGGTCAGGGGTCACACTAACTACATTCATTCCCAGCAGACCCCTTGCTCCAAACACAGGCTGCCAGTCGCACAAACTCCCAGCTTTTCCTCTAATCCCCCGAGATATGTCTGATCTCTCCACATGTTTCTGCTCAATTAAAGCAATATCACACCTTGCAAATGGAACAGGGAGAAAAAGAGCGAGGCAGGACAGAGTGCAACCGCAAAGACGAACAGAGGACAGAAAGTGAGAAAAGGGAATGAAAGGAACATGGAGAGTGAAAGAGGGAGAGGATAATGGAATTATTAATCTGCTCGTGTAAGGCACCAACACAAGAGGCTGCACACCTGATGAAACACCGGAGGCGAAAGCTCAATAGTTGATGAATGACACATGACTGGCATGGTACTAAAGCCAATACACACATATAGCACACACCTGGTCGACTCTGTGAACTGTGAGGTATATGAAATCCATCCATCTAGCTCTTCTTATTTCAGCACAGATAAGGACTACTGCAAATCATGTGTGTGTTAAAGTTTGAGATATTTACATAGATTTAGTTTGATGAATGTCATCATTAAGTGCAGAGCTTTAAGGTAGTTAATCAAACTTCTACAGCAGTCATAATGATATCAAAACTAACCCAATTAATCTGTCCTATTGTTCCAGGAAGTCAACTGCCTTTTTTTCATATCCATACATTAAGACAGGAAGTTACATTCTCCATCATAGCAGACTTTATACTTTGTGATTTCGACATTAGCTATTCTGATAAACTTTGCATGAAAAAAGTTAGCACAGCTGAAAGATTACATAACCTCAAAGCTGCACCGATCAGTATTTTCATATAAACAAAGGGTCAGAGAACCTATTGTGTAAGACAAGTGGTGTGTAATGATGAACTGAAGAGTGTTATTACCAACACTTGACTGTTTTGAATTTGTCCGACAAACTCTCATGAACTTTATTTGAGTAAAAAAACACACATAGAGATAATATTCCACTGTGCCTAACCAACCCAGCACCAAAGAGCAGACATGGAAATCAACAAGCTGGTGCTCAAAGGTAGACCGGAGTCATAAAGATGCATGACCTGCAGCAGCTATAAGGAGGCAGACATTTTTGTGAGGAGTTGGTGGGGACCAAAACCGAGCTAAAAATGGGGTGTAAACATTTGAGTAACAGTCAGCTGGACAGTAAATGAAAAATATTGTGTCTTTGTTCATGTTTTGCAAGAATTATTAAACCTCCATACTCTGTTTATTGTGGCACAGGTTTTTGTTGCTTTAAGCCAGACTGAGCTGATTGATTTCATAGCATAAGAAAAACAATGATAACAGGTAAATAGCAACATACGATGTTGTACAGCATGCACACGACACAGTGGGAAAAAAAGTTATTCTTGATTTGTAGTTTAAAACCTGAAACCTTGAAACAAACTTGCATGTCCTTGAAATGTTTCTTATCGATGAAATATGTTTAATGCAATATGAACACTTACAAATGTCTTGTAGCACAAATATATTTTACTATGTTGTTATCACTAGTGCGTAATAGTAACACAGTAACATGTTTTGATCATGCACTGTAGAAAACATGGAGTCCTGGGGCCTATACTACGAAGCCAGTTCAACATGTATAAGGGTATAAGATACATGAAGTGTTTGTCTCTCTCTCCCTCCTCCCCTCTCTCAATCAGCACACAGAGCTCCACGATCAACAGATCGGATTGGTCAGTGGGAGGAGATTTTCACAGGTTGATGTCTTATCTCGAAGATAACCTGCTCAGGAGCTGGTTAGGTATGCAGCACAAGTTACCATGGCGATATACCCAGGTAAGAAGTGAACCACATAGGACTGAAAACCTCGGGTTAACCCTGAAGTTACCTCACTAACCCTAAAATCCTGCTTCTTATTTCAGGCCCCTGGTGACGTCACCCATTGTTTTCTGCTGTTTGGAGATGCTATCTCATAGTAACTTTTGGTCGACCTGGCAACAGGCTAAGGGGTGGAGCTAAGGCGGCGGCTTAAGCCTTCTGGCAAACAGCTACAACACTGCTCCCACCTGTCAGGGAGTTCAACCACACCCCCTAATTACAGTCCCCTACAGTGTGTACCAATTAAGACTTAAATCTATTCAGACTGAAGGAAGCTTGTTTTTTTCTTTTACGAAACAGATTCACAAACAGTGTTGTCAGTCATTGATTTGAGTTGTCTGCAAAAATGTATTTGGTTTAACTTGTATGTATTTACACCCTCAACACTCCCCTTTCTGGTCTAAACACATTTATATCTCTGAAGGTTCTCAGTGATCCAGGCTATGGTCAATCAAAAGGCACCTGGACTTGGTTGAGGTTGACCACGGTGCTATTAATGTTCTTGATAGAACCTCAACCGTGCAAGCTGCCTTGAAGCTTTGAACGTACATTCATAGATAATTCAATGGACTGCTTCACGCAGGCAGAATCTACTGCACTGCGTCTTCCCTCGGAATCAAACCGTTTGACTCTGACTGGCTGAGGAAGACGCAATGTGTCAAAACGTTAGTCCTTTGCACTTTAATAAATTTGCCATAAGTGATTCGTGTGCTCCAGTACTTCCTTTGGATTCTGCCTGTGTGAAAGAGTCCATTGAATTATTGTTGAGGTCTTAGGTCCTTCTCTGGGAGCATTGACCTTTATCTGTGGAGGGGCTGAAGGGCAAGAGTTTCCTTCTACTTCACACATTCATAGATGTTGTATATAACTTCTGAAGATGTTGCCAACACCTAGTGGAGCAAGTGTCTGTTCTGATCATCCTCTGCGGTTCGAACTGCATATGATCCAGGGAGCGACAGAAAATCTATCAATATTGTGTAAAATAAATGTACTGCAGCTCAATCCCTGTTCAGTCTCAGGGTAAGGAAGGCAGCGTTTAAGTAGTGTGTGTTGTCGTCATGGAGACCCGCTGTACAAATAGGAAGACATATCAGCAAAACTGTGAGTTCGTCAGAGACTTTCAAACACAAACCGGTAGTTAAGTATTGATATTACGTTGTGTACGAATACTTTGTATCAAATGGTGAATCGACTTTTATCATCTCACTGTCACTGTGCCATGCAGGTATCAGCTGGTGGTTGCCTATGGCAACAATCAGCAGGATAATGTTATTAATGTTACCTACAGCCTGTTGCAGTCTGTCGCTCTAAACCTAGCCAAACAAACACCTTATACAGCACTGTTTTCTTTGTCTGAAGTTAAGTCTCTCAACATTTGTTGTTGTATCTCAGACGGCGGCAGGAGCAGCATGTACAAAGTCATAAGTATTAAGTGTCCAACATTTTCAAAGCTCATACCAATCACAGCACACTTGTAAATCACAGAAAGATAATTATTACTGTAATTTTAGCAATGAGTATATAATGAAGGAAATTGTGTTTTATAATAAATATTTTCCTTTTGGCTGATCCGTAAAACAACGTGATCCAATCTGAACTGTGAAAAGTGCCATCTCTTGCCCCTCGCAACCCAAAACTGTCTTCCTAAATAAACTCATTTATAAATCATAGTAAGTGATTAAGTAAGTATTAATAAGAGCAATAGTTACAACATATAGTACCTTACTTTTTATGAGTGCTGAATTTTTAGAAAATGATCATAACATCCAGAGTATAAGTCGCACTGGTGACGCAGTCTGATTTCTCCCAGAGTCATCCTGCGTGACGATTTCTATTGTGTTCAGTTAAGTGCACAGCATGCAATGTCTGTACAGCTGTGACACTCTTTTAGTAGCATCTGTCTTAACTTTGTGGAGTTTTCACTCCTACTAGCTACAGTATGGTAGTTGAGCTATCAGCCTACGGTGAAAGTTGTGAAGTACATTCCCACAGTCAATGAGTCGAGTTGCCCACCTCCGCTGGACACTCGTTAACTTTAATATAAGAGTGTTTCAATCAGTCACTATACAAAGGTATTTACTGAACAGGATACCACACGTTTCTTTAAATGTATGATTATGACCTCGTGAAGGAGAAAAGACGTTAAAAAGTTGTGCAGATCTGTGTCCTTAGGTAGAGTATCCACCAAAGCTTGCAATACACAATGAATGGGGATGAATTTTCAATCTGTTAGATCGCGTGTTGTGAGTTATGCTACACTTGTGGCAATGACAGCGCGTGTGTCAGCATTTTATACTGCTAAATTGGTCACACCAGTGTATGAGACGCTGCACACTTTGTCACTGAAAAAATGTGTACAGAAAGTGCGTCTTATACACCGGATTTTACAGTAGTATGAATTGATCCTGATCGACCACCAGAGAAATGTCTTCATAGTGCTATATTCAATGTGTTTATTTTCTTCTCAAACATTTCAATAATGGCTCCAATGTCACTGAAACCCCGATCTTTGAATGTCTGGGGGGATTTTTTGCTTAAAATATTTTGGTTTGTTCATCTATTTACGTTTTTTTCTATCTTAACACAATACGTCACTCTGGATATGAGTGTCAGCTTAACACCTAAAGGCCAAACTGACATGAGTGTGTCACTTCCTGTCTAAGGACTCAGCCCCCAGTAAAGATGGAGTCTCTGCCCACAACATAAAAACGTCACTCTGTATTCCTGCAAACGGAGCACTGATGTCTGCTTTGTCCTGCATCTGAAACCAGTTAGCCTTAACAGCAGCGGTATACCACAGTGGACAGGAGAGAGAGAGACGGAGTGAGAGAGAGAGAGAGAGAGAGAGAGAGAGGAGAGATATGTAGAAATGGGTCTGAGGGTGAGGTTGGTGGGGAGGCGGGGATGTTTGGTGGGGGTTGTTCACAGAGAGGATCATACATTACTTTTTTCTCCCCCAGTATTTCTTGTCCTTGATCTGCCTGCTTTTCTTTAAGCTGGATCCAGAGCCCTGCCCCCCTGCCGAGTCTTTAGCCCAGAGGAGGGGAGGCCTCGGCCAGCTGCGGGCTTCACTGGAGCCCTGCGCACAGAGGTGGAGGGGGAGGCAGGGGGAGAAGGAGGGTCTGTAGGGGTGTGTTGTAGTGGATGGAAGCAGAGACACAGAAAGAGAAAGAAGCCGAGAAAGGCAGCTGATGACAGCATGAGTGCAGCAGAGGATATTGCGCTCAAAGACACAACACGGGGACCCTGAGAGATTGGGTTTCAAAGCGGCAAAAGTAGCGGCGGATTTCCCGGCCAATCCACTTCCACTGATCAGACCCTCCAAAAACGCTTAGCTGTAGTACAGCCAAGATGTAACTAGTCAAATTTACACGGTAGTGCTCAATTTGGCATGTGTGCTAGACCCCAATTTTGAAAGACTACAATAAATGCTTCTCTTATATATATATACAAATGAACAATGTTTTAATAAAAAAATCATAGACATCTTTTCATCAAGCTTAAGAAAAAGTTTAAGATTACTAGTTTCCTCAAAAGCTGCAAATGCAAACTTGGCAAACCAAACCTATTTATTGGCTCGTAATTATTTAATACAGTTTGAGCAACTACTGAGTAAGCATTACTTAAAAGAAGGTTGCCGCTTTGATACTAAAACAGTATTTTTGAACCGTTATTTTCTAACCGTTAGATTTCAAGATGAGGGGAGGGGCTTGAAGATTCAGGCCTCAAATAATCAACATTTGATTAAAGAGAAAAAAAAATCAATAAATCATTTTATTGTTTGTTTTTTTGAAAATTCTAATCATAATTTGCATGTGATCAAAATGTGTTCCTCACACTGCTTCATGTCTTCTTTATATTATTCAATATTTTAAAATGACATAAAACAGACACATGTTGGAAGCAGCAAATATTAACATTAACTGATGAATGGTTCAAAAGAATAACCTCTTCAAACTATTGATTTCAGCACTAAAATATCAAAATGTCAAATCAGTTCCCAAAAAATACACGAGGCAATAAATGAAACAACTCTAACCACCACAAAGTGAGAAGCATCCTGTGAAGTGACCTTAGTCTGCATGTTTCTCATACTTAACAAGTCTGTATGAAGTAAACACTGAATAAATGTCATCATTGTCAGTCTTTTTTATTTACAGTCTGTAAATCAGCACCAAGTGTGAAGGCATCCCTTGGTTGTTTGAGTGGAGTGACTCGTCACCAAACTGATCTCAGTTTAATGCACTTACAGACTCTGTTCCACTTCACATCAACATGTGCAGCTTGGCTGTTCGTTTCTTCAGGGGGTCCAGAGGAGGTGGGCTGTGCTCGGTTTATGACACCACCCTCTACCAACAACAGAGGGCGCTAGGACTCAATATGTGGATGCACTGAAATTGAGATAGAAAGGCAGGATTTTTTGTGTATTAATATTTGATGAGAAAGGCTCAATCAAAAAAGACAAAATCAGTGTGATAAATCAGATGTACTGAAGAACATACAGCAATGGGAACATGTTGATTCTCACTTGTTTGGCATCTAGAGAGCAACATGTCAACCTGGAGTCACTTTAGCTGGATCAGTCCTGCGTTGCTGTAAAGGGAGATCCAGTTGCTCAGAAGCAGCCAAATCACATTTGAAAAAAAAAAAACAGAAGAACAAAAATCGAGATCACAGACATGCTCTCTGTAGTGCCAACACTGAGCGAGCAGCAGCATTACCATAAGGCGCAGCTCCAACATGTGTAACCAAACAGTCAAATCCCAGAGATGGTGTTTTATGATCTGTTTGATAACTTGTGTGAAACAGCGCTCCCTGTTCATTTATAAATCCCCTGTAATCCCCGAGAGGTAGTGACAGCTGATTTAGAGATGCTCGGGGCTCTGTTGGTGAAGATAAACTGAGGTGCTTTCTAAACAACGAGGTCTGCTGAGGGCCCGGAGAGCCTAAATCACTCTTTAAAGAGACAGAGAACCTCGGTGTCACCAGGGGCCCGAGTGTTGTGGGGCCACTTGCCGGCCCGCGCAACATTAGCTTCATATACTCTGTCCTCCACAGTGTCTGCTGAGTCTCTACAAAAAGTTTCAGCAGGAAAGAAGGGGAGATAATTCATACATCTAATGGGAGTCATAAATCCACATATTAACTTCACCGCACCGCATATAAGGGCACGGCCTGGAGAAATAAGAGACAGATGAGGGCAGGGAGGAAAAGAAACATCAATTAAAAGGTAGAGAAGGAGAGGAAGAGGATGGGGAGGAATGTGTCTTTAACAGGAGAAAACATAACCAGACAAAAAGATCTGGGTTCATATCGAGACATAATCCAGACAATCAAAAGGAGAGGAGGTGGGGAGGGGGCACCACAAAGAGGGAGAGGGTAGAGGCGACTGAGGGGTGACGGTGGGACCCGGTGCAGGGGTGAGACAGGAGGCAAGAGGGGCCTGGTGGCAGGGCCCGGGCCTGGGTGGTGCGGCGCTAACAGGCCCCCGGGGACCCGGCGCTGCAGGACCATATGGGGAGCAGTGAAAGGGAGAGGAGCAGCGGGAGCCCCGGGCTGACAAGCCACCGCTGCCCCTGCTTCAGCTGTTCCCCTGGAGCCCCGGGGACCTGGGGATTAGAGGCGCACAACAAAGACAACACATACAGGACAACACACACACACACACACACACACACACACACAGTCACACAATAAACACACACACACGCAGAGTGGACGCTAGCAGAGGCTAGCAGAGGGAGTCCTTCCACTTATAGCACAACAAAGACAGGTACACACACACACACACACACACACACACACACACACGCACACACACACAAACTGATTCACACACAATGGCTGTACTTCCAAAATAAAGCAATCCCAGAGTCCATCCACTTATGGTCTGCTCTGCAATAAAGACAACACACACACACACACACACATGCACACATGCACGCACACAGCAGAAACAGTGCCGGTACAAAGAGGCAAGGCCAAATTCAAACCACTTACAGTCTAAATGATGGGTGTTACACAAAAGCTACGTAATACACACAAACAAGCAGTAAAGCCGGATGTACACACATCAGCACACACACATTCCTATGTGTGTAACACACAACATTCATACACAGTAAGAATATTACTGTAAAGGAGCACCTCCAGTCGTCGTCATTGTTTACAGTGTTGGGCAACTTACTGACTGTGGTATTTTATGAGTTTTGGGGTGCAGGAAGAGTGAAAATATTGCTTATCTCTGTATATTTATGATGAAGAGTTCATGATATAAAAGATGAATATGTCAAGTTTAGAATTTTAACAGAGTTTGCTAAAAGCTAAACTGCATGCATTCATAGAAACAGAACAGCACAAAACAGAACAGGAGGGATTACATAAAGTTATACACTATAATAAAACACACACACACACATGTCAAGAAGAAGTACCGTAAAACTTTGATTAATAGTCGAGGCTTTTATTTAGTTCAGTCTATAAACTGACCCTGCCTTTAATTGGGACATGCATCAATATACGACAGGACTTTAATTATGTTTACGCACAACTTGTGCACAGCAAAGGTGGTAGAGACTGTGAAACTGTAAATTTACACTAGAACAAAATATCTAAATGTGTACAAAATTAGGATACCGCTAAGAAAATTAGCAAACAAATCACTGGTTTGGTCTTATTTTGTAAGACAGCCTGTCCATACCAACATGCTGCACTGTGGGAACTAGAGGGAGACAACCTTGTTATTATATTTGATTGCACAAACTTATCAATATTTCATGCATAGGGGCCTCTAATTGAGACCTGCCTTTATTTGTGAAGCAACACCAGGCTAGTAAGACACTGGGCTTTTATTTGAAGTTTTACGGTATGTGCACGACCATTACAAAAGTGTAAGGATGATTGACCTTGTGTTGTGAGCCATACTTCTTTGGGTCTGTTGGGGACTGTATGCATTAAATTAAACATCAATTTAATGTAGTTCACTCATGTTTGACATTTACATGAAAGTTTATCACCATATATTGAATAAAAAAAGGTTCAAACAGAAATTCAAATAACAAAAGATACATTTTTAAAAGTTATTTTCTTGCTTGTCTTTTTCTTTTGTAAAAATCCCACATCCTGATCTAGTTTGTTAGTATCCTTTCAACAAGTTTAGCAACTGAACAACAACAACAACAAAATTCAGTCCAGTTAAAACGGAATAGTTAGAGTCCAACTGAGAAATCGTGGTACTGATCCTAGCTAACAGGTCATCCAACTGGGCACTGATCAGCCTCAAGTAGCTGAGAGATGCAGCGAAGTTAATCCAAACACAGTCCAGGGAGACGGCGGGAAAATTAAGTGAGCCGTGTGTGCCTTTGGGTGATGTCATGAACCCAGACATGACAGCGTTTAGCTTTTCAAAATATCTGGAATGGAGGATATTCCCTGGTCGTCTTTCACCAACAGAAATTATTTCATGGTCAAAGATTTTAACAGAATACAATTCCACTTTTTCTTTACACAGCCGAACAGTCCAGAAATGTTGTCTTTATAGTCTCACAAGCGAATGCATCAGATGTC
>CM036534.1:6215081-6222581 GCA_020745685.1 Tautogolabrus adspersus | reverse complement strand
AGATGTATGGAACCCTCTTTCTCCGCCTCACAGATATGGAGAGGATGTCTCTGTTTCCAGTCTGTCACATGAAACAGGCCATTATTAGTTTCACACTCAAAATGATGTACAGAAAGGTTACTTTAGTGAAACGATCGGCCCTTTACTTTTAACGAGTGCATATATCATAAAGCAATCTGAGGGCAATAATCGTTCATCATTATTGAGACGTCGACGACGCTGCTTCAGGGACCCGGCGGGCAGAATGGAAAACAGATTTCCTCCAGGCTGGGGTTGGAGGTGTTGGAGACTGTGTTCACTCTGCAGCAGGAAAAAAAGAGGAAACGTGAGATTTAATACTTTTTAATCCAGCCTGGTCTCACTCAGCTCCTCAAGTAGAGCAGCCTGTTCAGAGGCCTTCACTTTAAGACACCCATCATGCATCATGTTTGAATACTGTTAACTTGTTTTGTTTTTAATTTTGGAATGAAGTCAGGCGAGGTACGATGGAGTTAAAGTGCTCTATGGATGGCAAAACTATAACCCCAGTTAATTTTGTTCATGAACATAACTTATTTAACATTTTCTTACAGACATTAATGTGGGCAAGAAAAGCTTTGTTGTCTAAAAATCCAACCCGTCTTATTTTATTTCAAGATGCTAACTTCACTGCAGAGCCCTGAACCTGAAAGACGGGTGCTAGGGGGAATCTAGATGTTTATGATGTAAACTAACCATGCTATGTTTTTCATTTATATTTGAAGAAACTCCTTCACCGCGTTGGGACTTTTGAGACAAAGATAGCTACCAACAAAGAGGATAAGAATCCTGATTTCCAATATGGTGGCTTGTGGTACATTTTTGAGCTGAAATAAAGTAGACTGATGCTGTTATCCTATTATACTGTCCAAATGGACTGAAAGAATTATTTTCCTAATAAATATGTTTGTTAAAAAATACTCAACATTATTACACGTCAACCCATTGAAATGCAGACCAGCATCTACTCAGCTGTGATGCTCTGCAACGCGAGCTGCAGACAGTGCTGAGAGGATTGTAAACTTTGATGGCGGAGAAAACTCCACCTGACACCTTGTTTAAAACTCCTTAACATGCTTTCAGCCTCCTGTGATATGAACTAGTCTCTTATTTAAAACACTTTGGTACGAGAGCAGTGCAGTTCCAGGGCCAATTTAAAAAAACCCAAATTAGTTTTTTTGTATTTGCCCCCTCGTCAAAGTAACAAAATATGATACTCCTAAAAGATTACTTCTTTAGCTAATTTGTATGAGGTCAAGGGTCAGAGCTTACACTGTTTGACTCATCCTCAGGGGGAGCTAATACTTTATGTTTAGAAATGTTACTGTCTGATATCTACGGAGCCCCTGAAGTCCCAAACAGTAAAAAGTGTGCCAAAGTGAATATGTTGTGGGCACAAAATAATTATGTTGTGCACGTTACATAATATCTTTTGCGCACAGGATAACAACTTTTCTCCACAAGATAATACCTCACAAGATATTTACTTTAAGTTCAAGATTGTATGTTTCTTTAGGGACTAATCGTGCTCCATAGATACCAATTTATTTAGACAAAAAATGTATGGTACATATTTGACCACTTTTAAACAAATCAAAATTTAATAATAAATATACAGATGTTTTGAAGAATCTGAGTGTAACAAACTAAAATGATCTGCTTTACTATTACAGACAGAACCAGGCTATCTAATGGTCTAACCAGGAAAACACTCAGGGTAAGCTAAGGTAAGCATGCATGCTAACGTAGGTTTATTTAGTGTTGAGATATGAAGAGTTATGGTTATTATCATATAACGCTTGCCAAATTAGTAAGGACGTGTTTATCCCAAAATGTAAAACTGTTTCTTTGGCCATTTTTTCAAAACTACATAACCTTCACATTATTTTATTTGCAATAACTTAAAGGTTTTGTCTTTCTCACAGCGAGAAGAGAGAAACAGGAGTCCCAGCTTGTGTGTCTGTGTGTGTGTGAGTCCCTGAGCGTAAGGTGAGAGGGTTGTTGTGCTGTGTTTTATTGCGCTCCAGCCTGCAACTGAGCCAGACTTTTAATTGCGGTGGCGGCGGTGGGAGGGGCTGCTGGGGTGGCTCGTCACCCTGCTGCCGTGAGCTGGGAGGCTGGGAGTCAGGGCAGGTCCTGATCCCCTCCCAAGGGGCCCAGGGGCCCAGCAAACTGTCACCTCTTCTTCCTGACGCTGCACACCTGAGGCTCCCGGTGCTGCCGCCATGGAACCCACCCTCCCCCTCTCCTCCTCCCTCGCCTCACCCCTACAGCCCTCCTTCCCCGCAGCCTCACACCCGCCGGCCCTGCTGACATTATACAGCTCACAACGTCTGTCTATACGTGTCTCCTGATCAATAGGCTTGACTGCGAGCACATCGACGCTGGCATCGGCCTCATTGATCACATCCACCCTCCGTGGTTGGGTTTTCAAAGATAATTGGGCCCAGGAACCTGCCTTCTTATGAGTGACAGTGGGCTGAAATGATAATCAACTGGATCCAGTCCAAGTACAATCCCAGCAGGACTGGCTGGACATGATGCTGGCGGCAGGGTTTCCTATTTTTGAGAGGATCTTTTAGTGAAGCAGTAGCCTCCAACAGCCAATCAGGAATCAAAATTAATGTATCCATGGAAAAGCGGCAAATATCATATTTAATGACAATATGTGTAAAAAATAAACTAACAAAAGTGACTATAGTGCTAAGTTCACATCCGCCGATGACTTTAAATATTTACATTTTGGAGAACTCTGCCATTGATTTAGGGTGAAAGTGCTAAAACATCCACATACCCAAAATATCCTCTCCCTGGACACTTGATCCCTCCTTAAATTGAGTGTCTGAGAGATGATGTAAGGCTTTAATAAAAGGCCAGGCTGCTGTTATTGATATTCATTATTACGTGGCCTGGGCTAACCCCATTATGTTCCCATTAGGACTAATAACATATACAGCTCACTCATTTGTTTCATTTAGCCGTTCTGCATATACAAAATTAAATGACACCGGCTGGTGACAAAAGGAGACAGAGTGCTTTCAATTGATTCGAGCACATTTTCAACTCATGACACCGTTCCAACGCTTTTTAGAAAAAAGAGTCATCTGAATATCAAAAGAGATCTATGGCGCATAATGAGCATGCTAAATCAATATTTCATATGTTGATAGGATTTATACTGGATTGTATGTCAAGCACTTTCTTTTTTTTTTTTCCCTGACACAGATTCTTAGCTGCTCCTCAGCAGGTAGCCACAACACAGCATCAGCAGCACCAGAATAGCTCGGTGAGGTAGTGAAGTAGCTGGTGAATTGGGTGAACGACGGTGAGCCCAGGGCACAGGCCTACATATTCAGAGAGAAGAGGACTCAACCTGCTTTTGGAGGATGAAGGCTACTAAAAATAAAGAGCTGGAATCACAGAGGCAGAGAGAGAAAAAGAGAGGAGGAGCTGCCATCAGCAGGCTGGGCTGGGTTTTTGCCCCTCGCTGATTTAAGCCAGAAAGCTCCCACATCTCTTCTGCGGCCCCCTCTGCCCCTGCTGCCCCGTCTCTGAGCCCAAACCCCCTGTGAGATGCTGTGCCCCTGTGCTCAGGCTGTCAGGCCAGCACACCAGCTCGCTACCGAGAGGCATTATGCTAATGGGAGGGCCTCCTTCCCTCTCTCCCTCTCTCTCTCCGCGGCCCTTCACTGCTCAGTGGATCGGCTTGCCTTAGGGCCCTGCTGCTTGTTTTGACAGAGCATCCCCTGATAGTTGGGATTAGTCCAGCTTGTTTGGCTAAACTAGGAGAGGGGGATCTTAGGCTACTTTGAGTTTTTGGAGCTCCGCTGGAGCCAGATGCCTCCTGCTTTTATCCCCACCAGGAGAGGGCCTGCACCCCCCAAGGCCTGCCTACAGCCATGGGCAGCCATAACCATCCAGGCAGTGTCAGGACCCATGCTGCACACAAACACATGCAGCACAGAGAAACACAATAACACTGCTACTCGCACGCACGCACGCACGCACACACACACACACACACACACACACACACACACACACACACACACTCCTCATACCATATCCAGAAGACAAAATATTCACAGCACATAAATAGTCATGCAAAACCCTGAGAAGAGAAGGCAGAAGCAACCATCACAAGCCTCCTGCGATGCAACCTGCAGATACTGCAAGACGTCTTCCAAGTCAGAAAAAACAGAAATCCAAAACAAACATGTAACCATTTGATGCACAGTTAAAAAAAGAAATACAGAGTTATAGTTGTTGTGTGGTTTTGGTTGCATTATTCCTGGCAGGATGGAGGATAAAACACCAGGGTCCCTGTGCTTCCAAGGGAAACCTTACATGAGGAAGTGCTGTTTTACGGCTACATTCCTGCTCTACATTAATGGAGGCGTCGGGCTGCCATCCCTTTGAGAGGCTTGAACCTCTCTATTAAAGTGGCTGACCTGTGGTCGGCGGTTCAAACAGCCGGTATGCACATTAACGTCACATTCTCGGGGTTAGCGTCTGAAGAAGGAGGAAAAGAGAATAAATAAGAGGAGGTAGAGTGATCTCCCTTTCAGCAGCCGTCCCCAACAGGAGGCCCACGCTATATTTTATTCACTAATGTCAGGTGGGTTCAGGCACACTCAGGGTCGTCCTCAGACTGGCCTGCTCCGCCGTTTTCATCAAGGTCAGATGGATGAAAAATAGAGCCATCCCCCTGTTACATCGGCTACAAAACACTGCTGCTGAGGCAAAATGCACAGAGAGGAAGATTTAAGAGGAGGAGAGGAGAAGAAAGGAAAAGAATGAAATGATGGGATGAATGTAGTGGACAGGAGAGAAGAAATGCAGAAGTTAAAGCAAAGAATTAAAGGAGGAATATGTTGTCAAATTAAAGTTACGCTGTGGTGGAAAAGATGATCGTCAACAAAGAAAACATGGAAAAAAGTCAAGAGAAAAAAGACAAAAAGGAACAAAACAAGGGATGTTATGAGAAAAGGAATGAAGACAAGACAATCAATAACAGGAAAAAAGAGAGATGGGCAGAGGAAAGATGACGCGATGGAGGAAAGGAAATAGGAAGAAGAAGTGGGAGAGAAAAGGAGAGGAGGGTCTCTGGAGGGCCGGGTCACAGAGGCCCAGGGGTGATGTCAGCCTATTAAACTGATTTCACAGGTTCCCTTAACGAAGCCTCTGGCATGTTAAAGGGCAGGAAGCATCCTATTTCAGCCTTTTCTTCCCCTCCCCTTTAAAGCGGAGCGAGTGCAGGACTTATCGACAGCTCCTGACAAACAGGCGTGAAGGAGGGCAGCTGCTGGGGCGCTCCTCTCAGGACTCAAAACACAAGGTAGTTTTCAGTGGCGGACCTGCCGATCTTCAAAACACAACTGGGCTCCTTCACATCGCTCCGCACTGCCCCGACAGAAACCTGATCCTGACTGTTGAGCAGCACAGTTTGACTGATGAAGGGTACCGACACTGCTGAGGATATTTTTAGAAAAAGCAACCATTTGAACGTTACAATTTCTCAGACCTAGAAATGTTAACTAAGAAGTTGTAGCGTAGCCGGGTAGATTATCTTACACTTACACACAGGGGCGTCTCCAGGATTTCTGGGCCCCGTGAAAAGAAATCACATTGGGCCCCTCAAACACAGCCTCAGTCAACCCTTACTTTACTTTAACCAAACCTCCATTACACAAATGACCAAATAAAAGCTTTAAATTAAGGGTTTAAGAGAAGAATGATTCCAACAAAAATTGTATTTGCAACGTTGGGGTTTGTGAATTTCGACTGCGCAAATGCTTGAAGCCTACAAATCCCAACGTTGCCAGTGTCATTTTTGCAATTCAGATGGTGTATAGGAGTTTTCCTGCAATTTTTTGTTCATTAAAAACACTATATTTGGTGCCTAAGACTTCTACTTTTGTTGTCATGGTAACACACAGGTATCAACATTGTTGGCTTTTGACTATCAAAGTTTCAAATTCTGCTACTGTGACAACTTTGAATAACTAAAACTTTTACAGCTAAAACAGCTTTAAAAACTCTACTGAAGTTAAAATGAAACAATATTAAAGAATTAAGCTGAGTAATATACCGATCATCTTTTTTGTATTTGAATCACCTAAATCGTTTTTACAATAGTTCCCCAGAGAAAAAGAGTTAAGACTCCTTTACTTTGACGGTTATGATTTAGAGCATAACTAATCCAAACAAAAATCACATGTTTATTTCAGGACCAATAAGGGCCCCGTCCTCCATTGGGGCCCTGGGTAGTCAGTCAAAATTGAATTGTATTGAATTGAATTGAGGGTGTGGCTACATGAGATTTATAAACCAAAGGAATCTGTGAACTAGGACTTGACGACTTTTCAGGCAAATAATCTGGCTTTTCACTCTCATTAAAGGTGCACTGTGTAGATTTGGTGGTGAAATTTGAAAGTTGGAGAAGTGATACAATTCCATACTACATTTTCTGAACTGAATACACAAACTTAAAGTAAAAAATGGTTCCCTGGACACTGTTTGGAGCTAAAAAGCTACCAGGAGAGTTACAGTTTCACTGCTGCATTTTATCTTCAAACAGTGTTTCAGGGAACAAATGTTCCTCTGAGGACAGTTTGTGTATAAGAGTTATGAACATATACCACAGAATCTGTACTCTTCTACAACTTTCACATTTCTCTACCAAAACTCCATAGTGCACCTTTAAAGTGAATATGAAAGATTTTCTATCTAACATGAATTAGGCATGAGGTTAAAATGGGTCGAAGGTGACCACATCTGGGCTGACAGATATATTCTTCTCCCTGCTACTTTCTGACCATGGATTGGACCGTCAAGTTAACCTCGGTATCTGAACCCTGTACACCTCAAACGTTCTGGACTGTGATTTACATAATCAGATATAGTATTTGGACATGCATGTGGGTAATGCTAGAGCTGTTGGAAGTAAGACCAGTTGAATATTGAACATTGCTGTGCTTAAAAAGTGAGGATGGGGAAAAAGTGTCCTATATGATTTTAGGTTTAGACTGTTGTAAATATTAATCAAATTGTAGTTTAATGTCAGCAAAGATCTTGTTTCAGTTTTAAACAAGAGCAAAGTGAAGATTGTAGCTTGCTTTGTGTAATGTCAGATTTGTTGGTTATCAAATAAACCATTTGTCTATGTACATTCATCAGGTTTTTGCTACATCCACAGATACAGGAATAAAAATACCAGTAAGAGTGTCAAATGGAAACATGCATATTGAAATATCACTTTGTTGATGTTGAATCGTTTTGAGATAATGAGCTAGAACATGAAAATGATTTGTGTCTCTTTTATTACCTAATTGTCATTTAAGTAATGCATGTCTTGCTGTTTTTAAATAACGCATACACCAACATGTTTTTAGAAGGAGGTCGAGTAAAAGGGTGAGCATATCAGACCTTTTTGTGTGTGTGTGTGTGTGTGTGTGTGTGTGTGTGTGTGTGTGTGTGTGT
>CM036534.1:6179175-6215058 GCA_020745685.1 Tautogolabrus adspersus | reverse complement strand
TTTGTCAGTCTAAGCACTGTAAACCAGTATGTGTGTGTGTGTGTGTGTGTGTGTGTGTGTGTGTGAGTGCTGTCCCCAAACATATACACAATCTGCTGAATCGTCCTGTCTGTTATCTGCAGCTGGCACTCTGCTGCCTCGCTATCAGTCCCTGCAGCATATGTTACCAGGTGTTCTCTCCCTCCAAACGCAATCTTTCATCAAGGTAACCCGACTGCAGACAAATTAATTAGGAGAATATCAAGTCAACAGAGCCGGGCCCAGAAGTTGAAGGTGGTGTATCAAAGCAAAAAGCCAGATTTCTTGGCTTCTGTCCCTTTCTTTACTTGTCTCACCATGAAATCCTGCCCCCCCCCCCCAACTCCACCAAAGCTCCAGGCAAAAGAGTTTCTAACTCTGAAATGTGAAATGTACTGAAAACCCATCCATTTTCTCCATGCCAAACTATCTGTCACTGTAAACAGAGAAATTAACACATAAGAAATGCAGTTTTGGACATCAAAACCCCAACAGATTATATAAACTGAGTGAAAAGACAAAAGAGGGCATATTTCTGTTTTCAGTAAATAATGACTAGGAATGAAGCAAATAAGATGTGTAACTTGTGTCTTCACAGCTTGAAATACAACCATGTTGAGGAAGAGGGGAAGGACTGTATTTGTGGCCTTTGCAGCCGTGTCCTACACCCCATTATTATGTGTATAGGCAGCAGCTTCTGATGGCTGTAGTTATTATGAAGGGACAAGAAGGAAGGATGGGGCAAGTGAAACGTCTGGGATGGAGGTTTGGATGTGCCAAACAAAGACTGAACTCTGACACGGAAGGTTTGATCTGGTATGAATTAAAAAGTAAGTCCGTATGTTTACATGAAGTTAGAAAAAGTTGATTCTTTGTGTTAGTCCCACTAAAACTGGACTAAGTCAAATTTCTCCAAGTCCGACTAACACACCTAGATAATGCGGTAAGGGGTCAATTTACTCTTGCATGTGTACACCTCAATCTGACCCAAATTGGCCTGGATGTTCTGAGCATGCTCCACATTTCTGACATCGGGCACTGACCCTGACGTCAAACAGGGAAACATCAAGACGAAGGACTCAACATGGCAAGTGCAAGAGCCAGAACCAAACATTTCAGAACAGACGACAAGACAATGTTCATGTTTTGTCAGCTAAACAGCTAAAACAGCCTGGGGTCAAATTGACCCCAAAGAACACCGATGCGTCCCCCATGGAATCAGGAAAAGTCATTAAATATGAATGATGTCAATCATTTGTTTAGAGACGTGAAACATTGAATGGGGTCAAATGGACCCCAAAGATAATAGGAGGGTTTAACATATTCACGAACATGGATGGAAGGACACCAAGGTATGGCATCTGTAGATCGTTTGGTATGAGACGTCATTGATCAACACGAAAGAAATGTCCAATAGTAAATAAGTGAAAAGCTGGAATATTGCCATCTACGGTAGCGTAGTCGGGCATACATTCATCAGTGAAACGATTCTCCCCCAGTGCTTGTATACCTGGAGCGTAGTCCAGTTAAAAATCCTAATCGAGCTTTAACCATGAAGCTCAACGTTACTGTGCACGTAAATGTACGGAGTGTGTTACCTTCTTTAAAGACATTTGGCTAGCTGGTGTTGGTGGAATAACTTCAAGACTTTTAGTAGTAACTAGTTGTGTATCAAGGTACTTGCAAATTCAAAAACGGTGCAATTGAATTTGCAAAGTAACTTCGTATAATTACAGAAATGTAAAAGCACTCGTGACTCGTTGTTTTATGTAAAATAGCCAAGACTGTCATCATGCTGAGACCAGCTGGTATGAGGGGATACTATCATGAGCAGTTTGTAGTTAGTGCAGCAGTATAGGAGAGAACATAAGGAAATGTGTTTTAGATGATTTAATTTACTGACTTGTTCTGAGAAAAATAAAGATACCAACATCCAGTGTGAGGAAAAGAAACTGATTTTTCATTTAAATCAGTTTATGTGTAGACATTGTGAATCATTCACTCAAACATCAATCACTATTGTGATGTATAGCCCCGAATCATAACAAGCATTTTCTCACGACACTTAACGATAAGAGCAGCTCTAGTTCGTACTCTTTGTTGTTTAATAAGAGACCCAACATGAATTTACAATCTTGGAATGATTTTGCAATGTGGTTTTAAGAACTTTCTTTTGAGAGGCAGAAACCTCGAGCAGAAACAGACAGACTCTAGTTGAACTTCCGTGTGCTGAGACTGTGTCGGGCTTGGAAAGTAGTGAGTGACAGGGAGCGACAGAATAAGAGAGATGGATAGAGACAAACAAGCAGAGCAACAACAACTACAACAACAACTTAAAGTAAAAATATATGTAGCGTCATTCACGACTTCCTACTCCTAACATGATCAACCAACAGTGAAGGTTGTGGTTTATCTCAGCTTTTCAGATTGCTTTTAACGTCCTCCTCTGTAACCGCCATTGAAATAAGTGCCACTGTGATGTCACATTTGGTTTCTGTTTTCATATTTCACTTTCTCACTTGTTGTGGAAGCAGAAGTGAACATATTTGGAGGATACAAATTGTTCTGTTTGTATTGTTGTTAACAGGTCATTGTGGTAATGACTTGTCAATCACAGACTTTCACTTTGTCAAAGTATCTAAAACCACTTCTTAAGGTCATTCTCACATCCCTCAATGATGGAAGGCACAGGTAAGATCGTGACGAAGCGTGACTGACGTCTCCTGTTACTGCAGGAGGCTTTGGAGTCCCATCGATGGCGGTCCCAATGCTGGAAATGCTGTCTGACCTTAACATGAGCTAATCAGACCTATTTTGTTTTTTTGTACTAGCGTGTAAACATGTTCATTTCTACTGTAAAAACAGGCTTGTTGCTTCTGCAGCCAGCCTCAAAACTGCAGAATGTTGGGCGGCTGTGACTGTGGCTGTGTTAAACAAGAGCTGTCTAATGCAAAGCGTCAATCATCATGTCCTGAATCGTTTCCTTTAATATAACATCACCAGAGCAGCATTGCTCCCCTATCTGAGAAGACACACAGAACTCTATCATTGCATTTTTTTGGTATTCCATATAGTTCAATTGGCTTTAATGTTTGCCTCTTTGGGGAATTAACTTGGTTTTGAAGCTTAATTTCTATGGGATCAGATCCGATCGAATCATACTGAATCATTCTGTATTTTAATGGATCGTATCTCGAGAGAATCGAATCGGATCAATTTGTCTTTTAAAAGAGAGATGCACACCACATTATCCTTTTTATTATTATTTGTTTGGTACATTTATCTTCACATGGGTTTGGGGACTTATTGGCAATCTGTTCATCAGCATTTACACACACATACACACCTCACCGGGGGGACTGGCTCTGTGCACTCACTCGTAGTCTTTTCACTGTTCAGCTCTTAGCTAAATGGATCTCAGCGCCATCCCACAGACACCAGTGACCTTCAGTCATTTAGCAGGCAGTATGATAGGAACATGATATCAACACCTGAACAAAGCGCAGTGTAAAGCACCACATCAAGCTGCTGTTTATTCATAGCGCAGTTGGTTGGGTCTGTCATCTAGAGGTCAGTCATTTGAATACTCCCCCATTACGGGCGAACGCCGTCCCTTTGCCTTCCAGTTAAAACAGCCCCACATCAGCCACTTCAAAAGAGCCCGGCTTCAAACATCGCGTTTCCAATATGACAAACGTACTTCACAGCAACAGCTCTGACAAAATATGCAGCAGCTGCCTAACGTAAAGGATGAAACGTGTAAAAATCAAGACTGCGCTGCGCTCGTGTCAAAGAGGAGACACAGAGAGGCAGAGAACAAGAGAGTGAGAGGAGAGGAAAGTGAGGCGGAAAGACGAGGAAGAGACAGACAGAAAAGACAGGAGACGGAAGAGAAAAGCCCAAACAGGCTTTGTTTAATTACTGATGCAGGAAAGGCGGAGAAAAGCAGAGATTTTTGCTCGTTAGACTATTGCTTTGGATCAAACGTTGTATTTACATATCAGATTAAATGGCTCCCGCAAACGGTGAGATCTGAGCAGTGAAGGCACAGCTAACGAGAGGAAGCCATCTTTACGCTCACATTTGGAAGGGGGGGGAATAACACTGGCAAAAGAACTCATCTCTACTTATTAGAAAAAGCAGGGTACAAAGACATGATGAAGGCAGAACGGCGAGCAGAAGAGCTAGTTAGTGAAACATATACCATACAAGTGAGCCAACAAACACCACATCGCCACACCGACTATTTCTGAAAATTGGAAGACAGAGAAGTGGATGATGTTTCGATATTTTGCAACTCCTTCCTGAACCAGCCAATTAGAGGCCCTGGTAGGTCAAAGTGCATTATGGGAGGTGGTAGGAGTTTAGTTGTAACACA
Organism: Tautogolabrus adspersus; assembly: GCA_020745685.1. Lineage (NCBI taxonomy): Eukaryota > Metazoa > Chordata > Actinopteri > Labriformes > Labridae > Tautogolabrus > Tautogolabrus adspersus. Next base: position 6,210,662 of record CM036534.1, on the reverse strand, counting down.
AATACACTGTCAGAAACGAGTCCCCCTTCTTTCATCCTGCCTTTCTTCTGCGGCCTTTATTCTCCCCTTGTGTAGAGGAAGAAGAGCTAGCTTTGTGGCTCAAGGGATCCAAACGACCGGCCATCATTATTCCCTCTCAGATGCCAGTCTTTTCTCCACCCCCGCCCCAAACACCACCACCACCACCACCACCACCAGGCCCCCCCCGACCCCCACCAGCCCACCCACCACCCCCTGCACAGACAGCTACATGAGCTACAAGAGGCCGAGGCTGCAGCAGAGTCTCTGTTCTGTGTGGAATAAAGACTTCTAAGGGTGAAAACTCCATTACCACCGAGCCGCCGCTTCTCTCAGCCATCAAATGAGTGAGACAGAAAGTAAAGGACAAAAACAGTCTGTGACAAACAGTGATGACTGATCATTGGAGTATGTCAGTGTCTCTGTGTATGTGTGTGTGTTAGTCAACCAAGCTAACCCTTGCAGGGTCGCCTCCGAAAGGGAAAGTATGGAGAGCAGATTCAGCGTCTGGTGGAATAACAATGGAAGTGATCGGAGCTAACAATCCGAATCACTAGGCGCAGGGATTTGAAACATATGTCATGTTGTTGCGCATCACTGATAAAAACTAATAACAGTATTCCCTGACTGCACTGTATGAGTGAGAGTCAGACACAAAGCCCTAGCAGAGAGCAACCCCCCCTCTCCCCACATCCTCCTATGTCAGATATATCAACAATGCTAATGCCCAGGCAGCATCCTGCGCCGCTCGCCCTGAACCGCTGAAAAGACAACCATTTAGGCTTTAAAAGACACACATAAACAAAAAAGGGAGGAGGGGATGAAAAGAGAGGAAAAAAAGAAAGAAAATGCAAGCGGGGGGGGAGAAGAAGAAATAATAAAGGGGGGGCCAAGGTGGTGGTGGTGGGGGGGTGTCGAAAGAGGAAGTCAATTTCGTATTCTGAACCTGGCCGATGTAGTCCTCAGGGATCTGCCTCCGCACCTCAGGATCTGTAAATAATTGACAGATAATATTAATTGGCTTTGGATTAGTGAGCAAGCTCAGTATCACACATTAATATTTGATCAGAGGATGATAGGGACCCTGGCAGGGGATCCGAAGGGGCAGCTGAGGCTGTTTTGTTGATTAGGCCAGAGACGGGAGGAGACGGAGGCAAATGGTAGCAGCAGCAGCAGCAGCAGCAGCAACAACAGCCCAAACACACGCACAAACACACACACACATATGGAAACACACAGCCGTGGTTTGATGCTCCCGTTAGCTCCAGGCTGCTAAACCTCCTACTGCCAGCAAACTGCCTGCTCCTTGTTTCGCCACAAAGAATAAAGAAAGGAAAAAAAACGGAGGAGACTTCCGGAGCTGCTTTGATTGCTGTTTTTTTTTTTTTTTATCAGGATGTGTGAGTGTGGTCTGGAAGTCAGCAAAGAGTATCATTGTGATTCCCGAGCGTCATATATCTGCCAATAATGGCCACTTAGAGAAAATGAAAGAAATTCTATTTTTAATACAATTTTCAATGAAGCTTTTAAAATCCCCTAAATGCTGAGTCACAGGAGTTATCAACCTCACAGACATAGAAATAGTCTAAAGGGGAAGAAAGCGATTTGAAATTCTTTATAAATTATTGTAATTATTTTTATATGAAATTAAGCTTCAATTGTAAAGCTGCTGTACGGGATTGCTGCCAACAAAGTTCCAATGTGTTCTTTTATACGATGATAATAAAGTGCCAATCTATCGTCTAATTCACACTTCCACAACTAACTCTGTCACCATAACACCGCTTGGCAGGTATAGCGCTGCAAGATATTTAGATTTTTTTTAATTAGCATTTTAAGTGTAAAGTGATGAGTCCAGGGTGTACTACGCCTCTCGCCCAATGACAGTTGGGATCCTCCCGTGACCTCGAATGGTAAAAGTGGTAAAGATAATGAATGGATGGGAAGTGTAAAGTAGAAATGTTTTAAATAAAGTGTAATAATCAGGTAGAAGACAAAATATTCTTGTAGGTAAGTTTTGTTGACAAATGTAATTGAATATGGCTGCCCTACCAATGGACAGTGGGTATTAAGAGAATTTATCCAAGGAGGATAGCCTATAGTGATTATCTCGCATGCCCCATGTTGAGGGGCAACATGGGGCGTGGGTTCAAATTTGACTTCCGCCCTTTGCTGCACGTCGTCCTCCACTTTCTTCTCACACCACTTCCTGTCTCTCTTCAGCTGTCCTATCCAATAAAGGCCCCAAACATATATTTTAAAAAACTAGAAAATATCCACAAATTACAACAACTCTGAGCATATAAATATAAAATGTATCTACTTCTTGTTTAAGAGATTTCCTTTTTAGTGTTAAGATGCAGAACAAAACATCAGTCAAGGTTTAACATTTACTTCCTTTGAGGCATTATTTTCACAAAGCACATTTAAAAAATACACTACTATAAATATTCCTTCTCTGAGTTGTGTTTACTTATTGCTCGCTCTTATACAGACACTTTAATCTTAACCTTTATACAATATTTACAACAGTTTGACTTTTCATGTTCCTCTATCCGCTTCCTCACTGTTATGTACAAAACTCAGCTGATTAAAGGATTTAAAAAAACAAAAATACATCGACTGAAAGGATTTTAAAAAATACTGTGAAAAACTTCATTGAACCCTTTTCCACCTGTGTCTCTTCAAGTAGAAACTTTTGTATACAAAATAAATTCAGGGAAAGAATTCCTCTGAAACATCATGCAGAGAAATTTCTCGTGACGTGATTGTACCCTGAAGCTCTGAGGTATCTTCTACTTAAAGAACGACATGCAGAAAGCGTATTTGAATTTAAAAAAAAGGGGGGGGTGTGAATAAGAGTATAAAAATGAGGAGTAAATGTGGAGGTGTTTCCTGCAGGAGCAGTGATTCTCAGAGTGGGTAAAAACAAACAAGACAGATTTACACAGCAAAACAAGCTGGCAGACATACACGCACAATTAAACTCATGGAGGCTAATTAAAGTGTTACTGGAAGCACGCAGCCAGAGTGTGACAACATAATGAAAGATTGAAGAGGGGAGGAGAGACACGGGACCCCCCCTCTCCTCACTGCATCCCCCGTCCTTTCTCTCTGAAAACAATGCCACCTCTCCCTTTCTCCACTCGCCTCCTCTCTCTCATCTACCATATGCTGCCATTTGTTTAGTCAAATCCCCTTTAAGCAGTGCAGATCTATGGCTCTGAGGCACTGCTTTGCTACAACTCGGATCACTCTCCATAGACACATCGGCAGCTCGTATCCCTCATGGTCATGTCACTCGGCCAGCTAGAAGAGTCTCCCGGGAGCAGCTTTTTATTGCTTTTCCACATCATTTGTCTGGCGATTATAGCGAGCCTCCCCTGAACCAGGGGAATAATCACAATATTTCAATATAAAGAGAGAGAGGAGGGCTAGTTTGGCTTGGAGATTGTTTCAGCACCATGCTGTGGAGAGGGCATCGATAGGACGAGTTATAGATCATCTGCTGACACAAACGACTGCTTAACATTAGAAGAAGACCTCAGTCAAAAGTGCACGGCCTGCCACACATACTCAAAGTGGGCTTCAGTCACCTGCCTGCAGGGCAGCTCCAGTGTATGATGTAAACTTCATTTATGTGAAAAGATCATATTTTATTAAAAGTTGTGTCCTCGGCTGTTTCAGCAGCATGGATTCAGAAGAGACTAACTCTTTTTTTAATTAGACAAAGGTAATAAATTCAAGGTGGTGTTGATTTGCACCAAAGTGATCCACACAAAATCTCTACCTTATTTTCATCCCACATAGTAATTGAATATGGCTGCACTAAAAATTAACAGTGGGTATTAAGAGAATTTATCCAAGGAGGATAGCCTAGTGATTATGTTGCATGCCTCATGTACAGAAGCTAAAGTCTTCATCGCAGCAGCTGTGGGTTTGAATCCGACTTCGGCCCTTTGCTGCATGTCATCCTCCACTATGTCCTCCCAACACTTCCTCTCTCTCTTCAGTTATCTAATAAAGGCCCCAAACATATCTTTAAAAAAAAGAAAATATCCACAAATTACAACAACTTTGAGTAGTTAAAAATGCATCTACTTCTTTTTCAAGAGATTTTCTTTTAAGTGTTACGATGCAGAACAAAACATCAGTCAAGGTCTAACATTTACTTCCTTAATTACATCCACTGATTCAATCCTGAAAAGACTTAGGGTAAATTAATGTTCCTGAGTAAACTGAGATTATTTTATTATCAGAGCTGCTGTACAGATTTAAGAAAAATGTTTTATAGGGTTTGACTCTCCAGAGGACACTCTTTGGATATAACACAGTCTCACTCCAAACTCTTTAAATACGTCAGCAATCTAAAGTCTTCAGTCTTGTTAGAATAAAAAGACAACTTCCATTTAGACTTTTATAATATAGCAGTCATTATGTCAGGTTTGATTCTCAGTTAAAGTTGGTTTAGAATAATTTTACATTTTAGGAATTTAGGAAGTGCAACTATAAATAACTTGTGGTTATTTTGAATTTTCTGGTTTTGGTAAAATCAGGCCAAAAACTACCGAAGCCCTAAGAGGACATGCATCCATACATTTTACTTTAATCTTTTTTCCCATAGATAGCGAGTACATTTCGGTTGTTTTCTCGAGATCTCAATTTATTAATCTCGTAGTTTCAGGCTGACAGCGCTTGATTTAGTCTGATAATGAGTTATTTTCTGTGTTTTTCTCAAGATCTCAGAAATAAACTTGACATTATGGGAAAACCATCATTTTTATTCAGAGATCACGAGATAATTAAGTTAAGATCTGAAGAAAACAACTGAAATGTAGTCATAATCACAGGACTAAAATATGATTAAAAGAAATGTTTGGATGTATGTCCGCTAAGGGCTTCTGTACAAAACAACGTGGTAATTTATGAAAAAAACGATCATGGATAATAGGCCTACAAAAGTACTTACTTAAAGGTACAGTATGTAGAATTGCATGCTAATGTTTACGTAAAAATATCTAACTTAAATTAAAATGGACTAAACCCATGTTATATATATTTTTTAGTTGAGTACTTACATCACCTCAAATATTTCCAAAAGTTATCAAAGTCAGACAAATCCGTAATTTTATAGTTGTAAAGGGACGTGTCTTGTAGGCGGCCGCCATGATGAGCCGTCATGATAGACACGAAATGTTTATCGTTGCCAAGGAAACAGAGGATATTACGTCAAAGACCGCTGCATAAGCTAGCGGGAGCTGTTACTGAAAGCTGCCGTAGTGTTGCTGTCAGGTTCTTCATGTACTTGGATATATCGTCAGTACACATATTCTCTTTCTCAGGTCTGCTGGGGGTGGGGGGGTGGCAGAGAGAATCACTCCCATGAAACCCTGCGAGCCTCGACGTCATTTTAAATACTGTGCTTTTAAAGGCTGAATGTGCGACATTTTACACATAAATATAGCAAAAATACAGTATATCCTCTGAAAATAACTCTCTGAGTCATGAATGTCTGCACTGAGTGTGACACCCGAGTCGCACTGTCTGTGATGTTGGCTGAGCCGTATCTACATCGTGTTTACATGGACGGGGCGGCCAGCTCATCCCCTTGCGTATAAAAGCTGTTTAATTGAGGGACTAGAGAAAAGAAGAATAACATACTGTACTCACTGCTTATTTGAATGTCACGTAAGCGTTTTTAGATCACGGTCATTTTGTGTAAATTTACATGCAATGAGAAGCTACGAGCTAACTAACAAGCACTACCATTAGCCGGCTAGCACAACAACGCAGCTCGAGTTGTTTTGGTTTCATGCTGGTGCTCAAGGGCGACATCTACTGGATCAAAAAGTCTAATTTTCTTCCTTTAAGAATTACAAAACATGTAATGTACTTGCATACATACATGACTTTGTTTCATGGTGCGAGCAGAACCATCTCCAGTTCAACGTGACAAAGACCAAGGAACTGGTTGTGGATCTGAGAAAGAAAAAGGTGCCAATGACCCCTGTTTCCATCCAGGGGGTCAGTGTGGATATTGTGGAGGACGACAAGTACTTGGGAGTGTGTACAAAGATTGATTGATTGATTGATTTATTGATTGATTGATTGATTGATTGATTGATTGACTTGGATAATAAACTGGACTGGTCAAAGAACCAAGGCTGTCTACAAGAAGGGCCTTAGCTTCCTGTGCTTCCCTCTACTTCCTGTAGAGGCTGAGGTCCTTTAACACCTGCAGGAAGATGCTGAGGATGTTTTACGAGTCTGTGCGATCCTGTTTGCTGTTGTGTGCTGGAACAGCAGGCTGAGAGTAGTGGACTCTAACAGACTCAACAAACTGATCCGCAAGGCCACAGTGTTGTGGGGGTGAAGCTGGACTCTCTGACGGCAGCGTCGGAGAGGAGGATGCTATCTAAGTTGTGTGCCATCTTGGCACAACTTGACTGTTTCTCGCTCCCACTCCAATCAAACTTCCACGCTCTCCACACAGTCGCCTGACTTCAACACCACAGGCTAGTGGACAGTGTCCAAAATTCTCACCAAAAGGGCTCCTATGGCATGATATTTAAAATTGGTGGCCACTGACAAATCTACCCTTTCTCAGGAGTCGCCATTTCCATTGTATAGCCATTTGAAAATGAATCAGTGACATGACAGAATGCAGATGTGTAAAAACAAGCCAGCATGACTCCTCAGAAGGAGGTTTCCTCTGCAGGTGAGACTGAGTGGTGATGCAACTTAACTGCAGGGCGAATACCTCACAGACAATAAAGAGCAGAAAATTATTCTTAAAATACTTTACAACAGATTCTTTAAAATATTTGTGAATCCTAGAGAAGCTATACTGAACCTAACAGTTAAACACACAATATCTCTAAATGGGCTTGTTCTTTTATACAGCCCAATCACTCTTTAATTCACTTTAGTGTAAATGAGTGACAGGTGTCATCGCACGCCCATTGATTTGCTAATCATTTGGGCTAAATTCATTCAGCCCACTGCAGGTAACCGTCTTTTTAACCAAAGACAAAACTACAGTGTTGCAGACTCTAGAGATGCTATGAAACTAACTCAGCATCTATTCATTTAAGAAGCGTATAGATTGTTTCTTAAGTCAAAACTACCACAATTGTGATGCTAATTCTGTTAGCCTCTTAATGGCAATTTCCATTATGTGGAAGCATCAAGCTAACAAACTAAGCTATAAATGTCACAGTGTAATCTCTATAGCCCCAGTAAACCAAATATTTAGTTAAATCATTTTCCTGCTTTGGGAAATCTTGCATGTTAACCTTCCTCGACAAGACAAAAACCCAGATATTTGTCTTGCTTTCTTCTTGTTTATAATAAAATCAAAAAAATGATACAACTAGTGTACTGACAGTGTGCACCAACTCTGTATGATCTCATGATCATGGATCAGAGTTGTTGTCACTTGAGCTTGTTTGAAAAGGTGAGTCTTGAGTAATGGTTTGAATGTGGATGGGTCAGGGAGTGAGTTCCAGGTGGAGGGGGCAGCTATGGAGAAGGCTCTGCCCCCCCCCAGGTGAGACATTCTGTCTGTGGACCACAACTGTTTACCAGAGTTCAAGTCTGGTTCTAAACCAATGGATTTAGGAGAAACATAAAAAATACAAAGAGATGAAAAGCAGACGTGAATAGGGGCAATCTGTTTCAGAGAGGATTGCTTGGGACTTGTGCACGGACCCCATAATCCCATTGCTCCATTTCATGGAGTTTTAGCCAGAAGAGCTTATCCCCGGCATCTAACCCCTCACATATTCCGCTCAGTAAGATGGGAACCAGACTGAGAAAAAGCAGGGGACTGATGGGAAAGTTCCTGAGGAGGTCTGTCGAGTCCAATGCTGAATCTACAACACTTGATATGCTTTGGAGGGTGGCTCATTGGCCAACAAACCTCATAGTAATCACAGGTTACTGTTTGGTTGGCCAACGGTTGGTTTATTTGGTTGGCGGAACATTGTTAACTCCTGTTAACAACGATAAACACAAAAATGCTTGAGGCTGCAATCATTTTTGACAATATGCAATATTTCACAAGTAAGACAAGTAGGCTAAAAGCTAAATGGCTAATTATGTTAAGTAACCAGACCAGCTTTTGCATTTTTCACCTTATAGGACACAGAATATGTAAATTAATTTACAGTGGTCCTACCATCACCTTTCTGCCTGTTCCCACTTGTTAAACTAAGTTATAAAACCCAACGCTGATACATTTTTTGAAACCGTTTGATTGCTTATCATTTTGTTTGTTGAAAAGGCATGACAGTCCATGTTGGGTGGCAAGAAGTGTCCAGTTAAAGATAGAGTCAGTAGCAAGTTCCTACAAAATAAAATAAAGACTTATACAAAAGCAATGCTGCTCAATCATCTCTTATGGGCCTCCATACATGTGTGGTGGGGACCAGTCCTCTGCCTTGATTTTCATGTTTTTGTTTGTTTTAGTTGACTCTGGATGTTTTTGGGCAGGAAGTTGATGTGTTTCACCCAGCCAATGAAAGCTTGCAGGTGAGTTAAGTGGACACAATTCAGCGATTGTACGCGATTCAGACCAGTGAATATGACTGACGCTGACGTAGTGGCAAAGAAGAGAAAATATAATAAAAGTGAGGCGAAACGTCAAGTGGTTAAAGCTCGTTCCAAAACGAAGGTGAACCTTCAGTTGGTTTTTACCCGTGGACGTGGAGTTGTCTTTCTTTCTGTTGGACAGGCAGGTGCCAAACACCATCGGTTATTTAGTGCTAGAGTGCGGTAGCTTGCAGAATAGGTACAAGCAGTAAATGTACACGTTAACCATTGAGTGAGTGTGTGCTTCTGGGGCCGATGAGCCGAGGAAGAGAGGCCCAGTTTGAATGTTGTGTTTACAAGCTACACAACAAAAAACGCTGCTGAACTCTACCCTTAAACAAACACGGGATCTTCATTTGAGCGAACAAAGCTTTATCGATGGCTGGCTTCTTGACTCTTTTTGAAAAGTGTATCTGAAGTATTTTTTAATTTCTATCATGAATGCCACCGGGTCAGATCCTGATAGAGCCTTTTACAGAATGTCAACAGTGGAGGTTATTTCACTTTACACGGTATAAGTAGTCTGACTTGTTATTAGAGGATAATATATTTCACTTGAGAAAACTACACACATGCACAGGACAGAATCAGTACCATGGGCTTAAGAAGTTCCAACATGAGGTGATGCCTGTGAGCTACGTCAGGCAGACAACTGGAGCTGCACTGGTTTCACACTTGACATGCGTCATTATCCACAATCAGCTGACAACACCTCCTTCCAATTGGCTGTCTATTTGAGCTGCAATATGTCCGGTCTCTCTCTCGCTGCTCTTTCAGCATCTACCTGTAGGCTCCGACTGGTTGGTTTATTTTTCCTTCTGTGATTTCTTGACTCATGACTACATCATCGAATTTTTGAAAGCAGCTCTACAATGAATACTCATAATCAGTGCTCTCCATCGTATGACTTCTCATGTAGGAGTTAAGGTTAAGGACTCAGAGTAGAAGGATCCTGAGAGCGTCCATCCTCGCAGTAGACAGGAAACGTTCAGTCTCTGAGGAGAGTTTGATGTGAAATCATCGTGATAACATGAGCAACAAATCAGAATTGAAATGACAGAGAAATATCTCGCCTCGGGCAAAGAGTACAGGAGGGCATCTTCCATCAGAGAGAGGTAAATGAAAAGGCTGTCAAACGGGAGCACAGAACTTTCTATCTGTCTTCATCTGAGGTGGTGGGGGGGGGGGGTGTAAGTCCCTGGACCAGAGGGAGGGATGCTGCTGTGATCCAGTCGTAGCCTTTGATCCCTGGGATGACCTGAGCCACCGCCTGGACTCTGGAAATGAACACACCAGAGGCCTGTGGGACCCAATCCATCACTGTTCAGTCCTGCACCGAGCTCTACTGGAGTGTGTGTGTGCATGCAGCAACACACACACACACACACACACACACGCACACACACACACACACACACACACACACACACACACACATGCACACATGCACACATGCGCAAACAAACACACTTTAGTGCTTGAGCAAATTAATGGCACAATTTGCTGGCCAAGCAACTCATTAAAGGGATACTTCACCCGTTGAAACATGAATCTGTAGTGACATTGGGTCATATCTGTAGTAGAAATGTGAAATACATTTTGAAATTGGTGCCTTCTTGACCGAGAAAAAGGCAAAAAGTGTATTTTTGCGTTTTCTCTGCAAAGACACATCTCCCAGAATGCACAGCACCGCAGGACACTCCCGCTGAAGGAGAGGTGCATTCATGTGGTATCGGAAAAATGAGATTCCGAGTTGTAAAATGCAAATGAAACACCTGCTCAAGTCGGTTTTGTGTTTTGTTAACATACTTTTTATTCAGGCACGTATTGCACATCAACTTTTTGCTTATAACTTGACTATAAGATTTCTCTGAGTTGGGAAGTCGGAAGAATGACTTCCCAACTCCGAAACTTAAACCACCCGAGCAGCACCTGAATGCAGCATTACTCGCGGACAATAATACAGCAGTTTCCACAACTGATTCAGAGATTTCTTCCAGAAGGAATTGGCATCTTGGAAATTCCTGGAAGAAAACAGACTCTATGTCTGTGTCCATAGACAAACAGTGACAGCACCGACAACACAAGTCTGCCCCGGCTCCTTCTTTTCTCTCACAGCCGCGGACCTAGCATGCTAGGCTAGCTAGCCTGCCTGTCAGCACTCAGCAGCCAGCTCGCCGCTATATTGCGGCTCGTAGAAAGAGCCACACACAGGCTCAGGCTCCCTGTGTCACAGCCGCTGTGTCTGCAGAAGGCACCTGGCAGCAATATTGCGGGCGGCTCGTAGAAAGAGCCACGAACATCCGATTCGAGCACAAGACCTTCAAAATCCCCTTCATCCATATCAGTTTGAAGTTGAAACATACTTTTTTCACCATTGTCGGCAGATATTAGATTTCTGGTAGCATAGCCTTCAAGCAAGATGGCGGATGTTAAGTTTCGATTCTGGCAGTGAAGCCCCGCCCACTGATCTGTGATAGGTCTGTAGCTTCAGTGGTTGAAAACATGAGGAAATAGCAATGTAGTTTTAGCCTGCTAACCCGTGCTAACCATAGCCTCCGCGAGTGACGCAATATGACGATTTTTGCGTCTATTGAGGAGGCATCTCAGAAAAGAAAATACAGATTTTTCCCGTCTCAGGGGGAAATGAGGGCTGGATGCAAGACCATTCAATAAAAACACTACTGATACAAAGCTTAATGCAAATGGGTGAAGTATCCCTTTAATATGTCACTAAGCACCATAGTATAACGATACCTGATGAAAACATTTTTTTTTTAAATATACAACACATGCAGACACTCTGTGCTGTCACACCCTCTCTCCCAGTGTATAACATAATTTGGTTTCTGGTGAAATGATGTTGAAAATAGGTTAAAGTGATACAATGCATAAATAAATACCCACTGTCAGTTAGGAGTCTTACTATGGGATCACATCGATACCTTTAGTTGAAAGAGCTAGCATTGCAAACAGTCTGATAGCGTGTTGTGTTGATTGCTGGTTCACACTGTGGCAGGCTACAAGGTCCTTTAAGCTAGCATGATGGAATAAGCAGGTTTGCAGTACTGATTTCAGATTTTCTTTTCTAAAATACAAGTGTGAAAGTCCTGACAAATAAAATGTAGTCACCATGAAGCTATGTGTTTATTGTTCCTAATTTATAATATGTGTTAATACGTCAATATGTTGACTTAATTTCACCTTGGAAGAAGAAACGGAGCAATATCCTCTTTTTTAAAGGCTTACTGTGCGACTTTAAGAGCAGATTCAAAACAAACACTCTCTTCTAAGCTCCCCCTCCCCTCTTGTCTCCACACTTCCCCTGCCCCTCCCGTCCTGAGACAGAGACAGCAGCACACAAGTGTTAATAAACAACTCAATTCAAGATTCTGTGATCAAATTTAAGTAACGATATGCATTTCAAGGTTGATTTAGGTCTATGTTTGTGCCTTTAGGCCATAGAAAGTATTGTCTTCAGTTTGGAAAGGCTGTCTCTTTCAGGTTTAATCTTGCGACAACACTTTTAATGCACTTAGACACAGCTTTATTGAATGGGCTGGACTGGCGCCCTTCATGTGGTGGAAGGGCTTACTGTCGGATAAGGAGGGGATCACTCAAAAAAACGTGTACGAAACATGTTTGAGCATCACAGCAAAACAAAACCAAGCTGAAGGAAGTACCGTTCCATCCATGTGAACACAGAGCTGACAACAACAAATCCAGAAGGAGTTTTAGGGTGTTTTCACACTAGGGACTCGGGCCCAGATCTTAGTACGCTGGACCCCAAAATCTGGTTCATTTGATCAGTGTAAACACGTACCATACGCGTACCATTCTATGGTATTGTTTCTGAGTCTGCTTAAAGAGGTGGTCTCGGGCACGATTAATGTGTACTCGAGTATGGTCTGAGAAAAGGGAACACCCCGTGCTCAATCAAGGGAAGTGGACCGCTATATAACGCAATTCTAAACGGCTCCCATCGCTTAAAAAAAACGTCATACCCGCACAGCATCTGCTCGTTTCATCCTCTGAGCTGCACGGTAGAGTGGAAGTCAGATGAGGGTAGTTGTTGGTGTCTAAGAAATAACAAAAAAAAACAAAAAAACAGTGGTTGCCATAGTTGCTTCTTCTTCTTTCTGCTTTGTTGCGGATTTGCAATCCAACTAGGTGCATACTGCCCCCTGCTGTATTGTACTGTGTACATACACAAGTTTACTCAGGTACGGATCTATGTTACTAATGTGAACACAGACCAGCGGGGGAGAGAGGAGGGGGAGCAATCGTGCTCGGGAATACGAAACGATCATGCCTACCGTAAAAACGCCCTTACTACACTCTTTTTAGAAGGTCTTTTCTTCAAGTATATTTACATAGGGTATATCAGATTTTTGTATTATTAATATCCAGAAGATTCAGATATTATGCCTTCGTCTCTCTAAAATCAATAACAATATCAAAAAAATATATGCTGGTAGACATGCTGATGCTGCACACGTGGTTTTATCTTGAGTATTGAGATGTTCAGACTGGATTCACCCAGTTTTTAGGATAGGAATAAATGGTGACATTTTGGTTGGTGCTTCCTGGGATAAATCTGTGAAAATAAAATTATAGAAATCAAAAAGTCAAATGTATAATAAAATGCATATACATTGAACACACCAGCATGTTAGCTACACAAGAACAAGCCTCATCAGAAAGCAGCTTCACTATCATGAGGAAAATCAAGTGTGATGCAGCACAGGAGGGAACAAAATGCATGATGTGACAAATTAGAAGACATGTAGAGTTATAAACCAACAGACGAGGAAATGATGTCTCTCTTACCGAAAGATGAGTGTTTGAGCGGTGCAGTTTGGAGCGCTTGCTAAATCTCATTAGACAGAGCAATACCCAGAGCAAATTAAACCATTAGCCTCCGACATGTTTAAAGGAACACTTTAAGATCACTTCCTATTAAGGCTTGCCAGTAAACAGGCCTTTGAAATGGAGCCCTCAACTCGGAGCGGAGCAGTGTTGCAGACATCTGCCATACCCAGCCAAGCCCACAGTAAACTGCAGGGGAATGCTTTTCTGTGCTGCACATCGCTCCACATTACACTCCACATGCTGTTACAAGAGGGGAAACAAACCCTGGGGATTCATGGCCTCGTAGTCGGACGCATAAAAAACAAGACCTGAGGGTTGATATTGACGTCGGCTGTTGGTTTAATGTAAGGGATTAATGGATAAATATATTGCATGTGCTTTAATATTTAGTCTGGGTGGCCTTTTTCACTCTGTAGCTCCTTTTACTCCCATAGCATTGATAAGTACTCATTTGCACCCATTAACCAAACCAGTTAATGTTATGATTCAGTGTTTGAGTTGTAGTCCCATGTTCAAAGAAAGGCTGAGCTTATGAGCTAACACTATGTTTGCTGATGAACCTGCAGCCTTCTTATCAAAACTGAGAACATGTTTACATTCAGCATCTCACGTTAAATATCCGATAAAGTGTTTGCCGTGCCTTGAACACAAAGAGTAGGTTTCTGTAAATTACTACCAGCTGCTGAAGTTAGCTTAATTCACAGCGGAAATGGAGACACACCCCCTGAAGTTTACTGAGGGGGGTAACCGCTGTGTAAAAGCACCACGTTTAAGATGCAGGGCCATTTTAAAAAATCGCTAACATTTCTTCAGAGCAGTTTTATATATGGTCTGTAACTGTTTTCAGCTCCTCGGGTTGTTGTGAAGGTTGTGCTTTAAAGCTGGAAACGCTGAGGCAAGCTCAACTCATAAATTCCTTCACACAGCGTTCTAACATACGGCTCGGGCTGCATTTTTAACACAGGGAAAATCATATGCTGGGAAAGGAAATGTTATGTCTCACTTTTGCAGTTTCTCTGGAGTGTGACATGTTTGCTCAGTGTTACCAAAACCATTGTTAAATTCACTGCAGTCGTTGACAAACGACTGCACGTTTCCTTAAAATCGTAGAATTTCAAAGATCCAATATTTGGTCAGGTTGAAAGCTTATAAGAATCAGAATCAGAATCAGAATCGGGTTTATTGCCAAGTACATTTACACATACAAGGAATTTGGCTTGGTGTATTGGTGTAAAAACAGTTAACAGGGAAATACAGCCAAAAAAAGCAAGAACTTAAATAATTGGACATTACATTGCTGCAGCACGAGCCATTTGGAGGCGTGTCATTATAATTGACTTTGACGGCAGAAAACCAAACTATAACTGATAAACACCCCAGCTGGTTTCTTAAATAGGTGAACCTTGATGTGGCCTGACTGCTCCCCACTTAGATCAAAATGTAGTGATACAAAAACATGAGCATTTCAAATCACATCCAGTATGTCAGTGAGACGGAGTGAGTGAGATTAGCCTCTGAACTATATGAGACTACATGGTTGTCATTTGATCTCAATGAAAGGATCTAATCAAAGAAACAACTGCAGCCAGTGGTTTGGGTGCGTAAGCTAGTTGGTAGCATTGTTTGTTGTCAATCAAGCAATCAGTCTCTATTAATACTAATTACAGTTCACATTTGATTACAATGAAATGGATGCAGCAAAGAGACAACTGATAATACCACTCTCAGCTCAGTTAAAAGCCATTGGGAAAGGGAAAGATTTACATTTGATCAAGGAAAATATCAAATACATTAAATAATTTTAAGGCCCCCTATTAGGGTAGATGGTTTAATAGTTTTAATAGAGGTTTGAGTGTTTCACTTTAACTTCTATCATGCCTAACAGGTAGTGTCATAAGCAGTAGGCACACAGGGAAAGTGGACTCAAACTCAGGCACAAAAATCATCTTATAAAATCCTTGAATGGTGGGGCATTGGAAAACTAGTGGTTAGGGTGCGCGCCCAAGCCGGGAGGCTATAGTCCTCCAAGCAGGTGGTCTAGGTTCGATATCCGGCCTGTGTCTCCTTAGCCACATGTCACTCCCTCCCCACTTCCTGATTTCTGACTCTATCCACTGTCCTATGTCTCACTAAAGGCATAAAAAGCCCCCCCAAACTCCTGGAATTGCAGGCAGGCAAACAAAAAGATCCAGGTACCAAAAACAGAGCAAACAGAATGAAGTACTGTAAAAACTCACACAATGAAATGGCAAACTAAAAGAGAAAAATGACTTGTTATATGCAGGTGAGCTGACAGAAAACAGACGTCTGTGTGAAGGTGACAACAGGCTGGCGAACCGGTGAAACTAATGAGGGTGTGGCAGGTAATCACACAGGAAGTTACAAAATAAAACAGGAAACACAAAAACTAACACAGCACGAAGCCATTAAAAAATTCACAGACAGATAGTTTAGAAACATGAAATGTAATCAGAGCCACGAAATAAACTGGAAGAACTCATGACAACAACATATAAACAAACAAGAACAACTCATGACAAGTTGAAGTTTATTCAAATATGCTCTATGATTTGTCGTCTTTCAGATGCATGTTACAGCTCAGCTCGACCCAACTTGACTCGACTCACTTGGAACCATTCTTTTTGATTTTGCTTTTAGTACCATGTACTGGATATTCTTTGTATCATCCCAGTTTAGGTCCAGAACAAGCTGAGCTAGTACAAAATGATAAATATCAAAAACTTTGGACCGCTGAAAGTATCAGCACCAGAACTGTGACAGGTCATCCTTTACAATCCTCCCATTTCTATCAGACCTGCGAGCATCAACAGCCATGGTGTTTTTTTTATTTTTTTTCACTTCACCCAGCTTTTAAAAAAACAGCCGCTGACTGCAACACACTATGTTATATCCCATTTCAAATGATATTATCAAGATGACAAGGATTCCACTCACACATCAGTGAGGACTTTCTGTAGTTAAAGGGATACTTCACCCATTTGCATTAAGCTTTGTATCATTAGAAACATGGTAGTATTTTTGAATGGTCGTGCACCCCGACCTCATTTTCCCCTGAGACGGGAAAGCTCCGTATTTGTTGTCTGAAAAGGAGCCTCCGATGACGCAAAAATCGTCATTTTGCGGCATCGGAGGCTGCTTTGGTTAGAGGGGGTGAAACTACATCGCTAGTTCCTAATGTTTTCGACCACTGAAGCTACAGACCTATTACAGATCAGTGGGCGGTACCTCACTCCCAGAATCGAAACTTAACGTCTGCCATCTTGCTAGGAAGCTATGCTAACAGACTCTATGGAGAAAGCTGAGAAGAACCGACAATGGCGAAAAAAGTATGTTTCAACTTCAAACTGATATGGATGAAGGGGATTTTGAAGGTCCTGTGCTCGAATCGGATGTTTGTGGCTCTTTCTACGAGCCGCAATATAGCGGCGAGCAGTTGAAGCTGATGGAGGAGCGGGAGGCGGCTGCTGCAGACAGGCAGTGAAGACGAGGAGCCCGGGCCGGCTCGAGCTGGGGCGAACTGGTGGTGTCGGTGATCTCACAGAGATAGAGTCCGGTTGCTGCCAGGAATTTCTAAGATGCCAATTTCTTCTGAAATCTCGGAATCAGTTGAGAAAACGGCCGTTTGTGTTGTAGACAGACTGTAAATACACCGTAGCTTCAGTGGGAGTGGCCTGCGGTGCTGTGCATTCTGGGAGTTGTTGTCTTTCATCCACATGAGCGAAAAATACACTTTCTGCCTTTTCTCGGTCAAGAAGGCACCAACTTCAAAATGTATTTCACATTTCTACTACATATATGACCCAATGTCAATACAGATTCATGTTTCAACGGGTGAAGTATCCCTTTAAGAAAAACTTCTTGGTCCCTATAAAGTAAGTGTAGTCAAGCTGTAACTGCAGCAAAATGAGGCGAACTTTCCATTGAAAATGTATGTAAACATTTATGTTTTATTGATTTTGATTTTATTCGTTGATTGTTTTTATTGTTTTATGATATGGTAAACATTGAGTCAGCATTTTTTGTGAGGAAAAATGGTTTAGTAGTTACAGTAAGGACATGTGAATGTGTCAGCAGATATTTTAGAAACATCTAAATACATTATTTGGTTTCCTTTCTCATTGTACTTTTCCTCTTACAAAGTTTGAATTTCTTACTTTGCAACATCTGCAGGAAGCAGAGTTAATTCTTTCGTACGTAACACTTGTGTACTCTGAGGTCTTGTGTGGTTTGGATCCCAGCGTCAGTGGTTAGGCTCTGGGGAGCTGCTTGTCTACCCGGGTCGAAGCCAGTTCCATGTGTTGAGAGCAGTTTTAATAGGGTGCTGGGGAGAAATAACACTGCTGAGAGGAGCGACCATAGGCTCTGTGCAGGAGGAGTGAGAGACAGTTGTGCCAGCCCTTGGTCAGAATCACACACATTCACATTCCAGTCTAACTGGATATTGCCCCAAAGTCCCCCTGAGGAGATTAACCACAGCTGAGTGTTAACTCCTTCCACTCTGTTCAGCTACCTGTCTTTCACCAGCAGATCCCTGTTCCAACACCTCTGTCAGACATCGCTCTGCTCCCATCACCTCACTTTCTGTGCTCAAATTGAAATGTTCCACTATCGTTCTGTGACAGCAGAATCACAAAGCAAACTGTACTTTAGACTCAGAAAGTTTTAAAGGCTGATACCAATAAGTTAGAAATAAAAAACAGCTTATATAGAGCAGTATTTATTTTGTATACTGTTAACTAAACATGCACTTTGATACAAAACACAAGTGCAGACTCTAGGCAAAGTGTTGAGCTGGTCAGAGATATCGATATCATTGTAAATGTATTCATTATTTTCGTTATTTTTATTCAATAAGAAAATCAAACACACAACAGCTGGTTTAACCTCCACGTCTGCGTTGCCTTAAAAAGTTCTAATAGCTATAACAAAGCAGATGCAGTAACGAGTTTTGGAATCACTGTCCAACAATACTGGAAAATGTGCTTCTTGTAGAAACATGTTGCTGTGGAATCAAAAGTGATGAGACACAGACAGATGTAGTGCTATTTTAACCTATTTTAACCTTAAACTCAACAAAATCACCTCGACCTGAACAGGTAAAGGTCACATATTATGCAAAATACACTTTACCATGTTTTCTAGAACAGTTATATGTGTCCATAGTCTTTCTACAAACCCATCACAAAGGGCAGTAACCCCTCCCCCAGGTGGGTGACACTCCCACAGCTAGGTGTTTGTTCTGCCCTCTGAGTCTGCCTACTCATCGTAAACAATAGGGCATGGTGCAAGAAAGCCCGAGCCACCCAAGCCCTTCCAGAGAGGGGCGTGGTCAGACACAGCTCATTTACATTTAAAGCTACAGACACAGAAACAGCCTGTTCTGAGCAGGGCTGAAATAGAGGGGTTTATAGACGTGATCAAATACAGGATCAGAGTGGATTTAGAACAAGACACTTCACAGACATGTTTTGGGGATCTCTGAGACTTATTTAAACTGGTTGAAAAGGAGAATAATATGTGACCTTTGAACTTCATTTCTGCTCTGTAGAATCATTTCCTTTCACCTTTAAAAAACATTTTGAGTTTGATATGCTTATGATCATAGACGGATTATGAAATATTGGGCCCCTGGGCACATGGACTCTACACACACCTCGCACATCTTGCCAGTCATGAGGGGCCCCTTATGATGTTCTCTAGTCTAGACAGAGATGGGCTACTATCACTGTTGTTTCGCGCTTGCTTTTCTTTATTTCTCCCCTTATAGTTGAGGGGCCCATGATGATAATAGGCTTAAATTCAGGCCATTACTTTAGTATTTTGGGCTCTGGCTTAGGGGCCCCCTGAGCCCTTGGGCCCCTGGGCCCGGTAGGCCCGTGCGGTAATCCACCCCTGCTTATGATATGCTAATGATATGAGGTAGATCAGTCTGTAGGGACTTTGGCTGGGAACCGGAGAGTTGCTGGTTGAAGTTCCAACGAAAGTATGGTAATTGGTAATGTTGCTGGAGAGAACTGCTGAGGGTGCCCTTAAGCATGGCACCAAACCCCAAACTGCTCAGGAGCGCCCCCTGTGTGCAGCCCCCTCACTCTGTCATCTCTCCATTAATGCATTTCAATAGTAAGGGGGCTATTTGTGCACAAGTGCTTTTCAGGCCAATGTGTGTGAGCAGCAGTAGTTTCTCAATAACAGAGTGTAAACCTAAAAAATATATTAAATTAAATTAAATGGATGAATGTTAATATTCTGCAAAGTAAATTCATCATGTGCAGGTCAGCCATGTGTTAAGGTCTCTCTGCAACCAGTTATAATGTAGCATTGTCCAGAGATTGAATATGAATCAATTCTAAGTCGATGTTGTATATTTAGTCAAAGCGTGTCCTGTCTCTCGTGTCAGATAAGTCTTACACAGACCAGCCAGGGTCTTTCATTTTCAAAAGGTCCAGTTCTGGTCCCATATGTTAGAGTAAGCTCTCTGTAGACTTTGATGTGTGCTCGCTCTCTGTGCTTTATCGTATCATCTCTTTTTCTCCCTCAGCACTGTTCAGACTGACGATGATAGACTGAGTGAGACTCATTTTTTCTGACCTGCTGTATCCTCGCTGCTTTTGGTCTTTCTGCCCGAGTCATGATGTCTTCTTCTCATTCTCACAGAGATAATCTCTGCTGTATATCTCTGTATGTCTAGGACCTTTGTTCTGCATCTCAGGCCGGGATTTGGTTGAATCAGCTCTTGATACAATGAATAAAGAGGGAGTGTAATTCTCATATTTGAATATTGACGCTTTTTATGTAAAAATGAGTGAAGGGAATTCTGTCTCTTTTTAGTGATCTTGATCATTTAGCTCAGTTCAGTAATCTTTCGTCTCAAACGGCTCTTCATTTGGTACCATATTGACTTTATTGAATCAGCCAAATTTAGCAATGTTTCGACTTGTGATTGATATGTGTGCATGTGTTTTGCTGAAATGCTCATGAGGCTCAGTTGGTAGACTCGTCATCTCTCAACCTGAAGGTTGGGGGTTCGATCCCCAGCTCCTGCAGCCACATGTCCGATGTGTCCTTGGGCAAGACACTTAGCCCCAAATTGTGTGTGAATGTGTATGAATGTGTGAATGTGTAGGTGTGACCTGCGGTGTAAAAGCGCTTTGAGTATTCAGAAGACGAGAAAGCCGCTATACAAGCTCAAGTCCATTTACCATTCATTGTTGTTAGAATAACACTATGTTACATGATGTTTGGTATAAAAAGTTAATGTTATACCACTGAGCACTAGGTGTGCCTGTGGCTGAGCGGTGTGAAGAAGAGATCATCGCTTTATTCTGTCGTGTATCAAATAACAACAAAAAGGGGGGTAAAGGAAAACGGCTCCAGGAGTCGGCTCCTGACGTTCACATCACAGATCTGGCACATAGATCCTGCTCGTTCACGACCCACACATCTCTAAAAAGTGAAAACACAAAGTAGTGCTGCAAAGCATGACAACATGAGAGGAGGAAGATCATTGGCCTCACTCTTTGATAGAAATTCATGTCCATGAACATCTGGCTAAAATTGACGAGAAGGATTAAGAACATATATTTTGCCTTGATTTTGCGATAAATCAAAAAGCAGGTATGTTATCTAGGATGTATTACTTCCACATATTATTTAATAATTGCAAAGGATATTTCACCATTAAAAAAAAATGTTTCAAAAAAGCCTCTTCATACGTATCATATCATCTGTTAACATCCACATCCTCTTTTTCTCTTGCATGTTAAAAGCCCTTTCAGCCTTTATATGTGTGGATGTGTCAGCTGTTGGCAACAAGCAGCGTACTGCAAGTCCCTCGACCGACTGTTTCTATTTACAGTAAAACACTTTCCATAGTGAAGCCGTGTCAGGGCTTAGCTCCTGGCTGTTTGAAGGCCAGACAGGAGGCTGCTTTTTTTTAAATTTTATTACAGCACATATTATCAGTGAGACGCCAGTATCTACACATCTGACTGATTTTATGAGAAGGAATTATAGTTACCCTGCTGCATGAAAATGAAAATGTTTAAATTTGATTTTGAAATATCTCTTTAGGAAGCAATGACGGATCACAACCCTACAAGGTCTATTCTTCACCAAACTAATCCTATTTCCTGTACCATGCACATAAAATCCTCACATGTACACACTTCAACATACGTGTCTTATTGGCTCTGCAGACTTGAACCCTGGCTGTCTCAAAATTAATCACTTCCTCTGTGGTGGCAATAAAAGAAAACACAGCCCCTAGTGGAGCACGCATTGGATGCTTCACTCATCCGGCCTCCCATCTGAGTATGCAAAAAGTTCTGCGTCCTTGAGGTTCAACTTTTGAGCATCAAACGCAGTAAAAGTCATACTAATTGATGGTGCATCTGATTAAAATGAGTGGCTAATGAGAATCGAGCCGGGAAGAATGCGAGAGAATCAGTGTTCACGCTCAACTTTTAACCTTTCTGTCGGAGGGCGAACCACTTTGATGTTCCTTGGTCTTTTCATCAGGCCCGTTTTCAGTTATGAAAAAGGCATTTTCAAAGTACAAAGGCGAAGCTCACATTTGTAATTTGTCTCCTCTTCAGGAACAAATGGTCATCAGAAACACAGTTTTTCCCCCCCTATGAACTATATGCAGAGGGGAACTATAAATAAAGCTGCAAAATGAGAGGTGAGGGGGCTGAGGGCTGTGCTGTCAATCCACAGGGTAGATTGGGAGGTTGGGCTCAGCAGCCGTTCTGCCTGGAGTCTTACACCCAGAGAAACTGTACTGTGATCACACCCTCTACAGACTTAGAGGCTCTCGCCTAGTTAGAGGGAGTGGGAATTGGCGAGGGATGGTAGTGGTTGTACATGTGGGTTTGTGTGTGCGTGTGTGTCACAGGGGGTGCGAAGGGGAGTGCAGGCGGTACTTGGATGGAAATAAAGGTCGAAATCCTTGACTGTGAAAACTGTCATAGCGGGGGACATGTGCAGAGCCTGTTTGCCTAATAACCTGGGTCTTGTAAAAAAATATGAATGTTGAGTCCTCTGGAGCATATAATTTAACACCACTATGCCAGGGGAGATGAGTGAGAATTGAAGCGAGTACACCTTGACAAAGGCTATTCTCTTGGTTTCACACCAGCAGAGCAGTACCACGCAGGGTGCTGCCACCGAGGCTCCGGGTGGCACAGACACCAGCCTATAAATCAAAGCTGCACAAGAAAAAGGCACAATCAAGCAAAATCCGTCAACATATACACCTTTTACACATCCTTTACGTTGCAAGATATGTCATCAATGAATTGATTTTTTATAAACGATTTCCAGAAATGTGAAAATGATGTTCCTTGACTGCGAGTTGCCCGGCAGATGTTTGTTTAGGATTTGCTTAATGGACTTGTTGGAGAAAACACCTTCAGGGGAATTTAAAGCAAAAGTCTTCATGGGTTAAAAACGTTGGACAAGAACCCAAATGGATCCAAGTAATTGGTTCCAAGATCCCAAAGGACCCCTTCAGTATCTGCATACGATCATGCATGCTATTTGTGCTGACTCCACATGTGCGACCATGGTCGCTAATGCAGCTAAATGTTTTGTACACACCCACTCAACATGGTCTGAATTTATTTTGTGAGCATTTGATTAATCTTATTCAATATACAAAGCAAAGAAACAATCTTTGCCTCTGTTCTCATTCTTAAGTCTCTACAGCTGCTCGGTCAGTGGCTTCACAATATGAAGCTGTGGATACAGCTGTTGTGAAGTGTCTGGACTCCTCTTACTGATTGTTTTGATGTGCTGTTGAAGTCATGTGATGCATAATAAAAAACAACAACAGAAAACTCAGCCTGAGATTGGTAAAACAAGCGCCTGTCTTTCATGCTAATTCGTACCTGTGAAGTAAGATTTTGAAGCTAAGAGCCACCGACCAAGTTGTTGTATTTAGAAGTGACATCATGTTGATAATGCTCAGGATGGAAATATACAGAAGTGAAAATATTTTATGGAATCCAAACTAAATGCATAATGTGTGTACTGACTTTACATTTTCAGAAAGCAAGTGATTCATTTTCTCATTAATCTCGTACTTAGGAGTTTTCTTAGAGCTACCATCTAGTGGCCAATAGTGGAATTACCACATTTTGAAGCTGGCTTCAACACTCTTTGAATGACAAAGTTTCACTGCTATCATTTTGTGAGTACCAACATGTTCCCACTCCTTTTTTTCCTTCTTTTTTAATTGAAATCTTCAACTAAAGCAACATAAGATGGAACTGTATGATATAAAAAAGTGCCCTTCCCTTTCCAAACCATCTTGTCATCCCCCGTTTATCCCACCACCTGATCCTCCCCTCAGTCCCATCCAGACAGGCTACTACACAACTAACAGCATCACATGGCAAAGAGGAGGAAAACAAACAAACACAAGAGTAAACAAACCAATTCCCCCCTCATGTTGCATTTATTATTCTTTCTTTTTAGATGGAACATCCTTCACCTACCTGGCATTAGAATGAGGTTCAGTATCTTTTTTTATTAGCATTTTCAAAGTTGAAGAAACTGAAATAGGGCTGTAGCCCTTACATCAAAATATGATCAATACAACAACAATACAGGTACAAATATGAGAAGTAACCAAACGAGATATAAGAGACAACAAGTAAAGCAGAACAAAACATACACACACACACACACACACACACACACACACACACACACACACACACACACACACACACACGTAAATCCTCTCACACACATACACACAGCTTAATCCTGAAAATAATAAAATCGTCATGCATGCAGCATACAGTCATAGTCAGTCAATCTGCAGCCCATCATGTCTGAATTTAATGAAAGTAGAACAAACAGCTACTCGGGGATTACTCCGAGGTCCAGCTCTTGTAAACACATAAGAAAAGGTTTGGAAACGTTAACATGACCCATAGCTCCTAACTCATCAAATGCAGCAGCTCTCCAGTGTCCCGACAGGATCTCATGTAATGAAGTCAGCATTGATTAATATGTTAACTTGGTGACAAACATTTTGTCATTCATGACTTAGGAACACCTACAGCGTTATGTGTTGGGTCACTGAGCAAACTTCTGTGTTTGATTGAAAGACATTGTGCTTTCATTTGATGAACATGCAATCAGTGAGACTGCAATACTGTATGAATGTTGTTAAAAAGCGAATACAGGCCGAGCTATAGAGCAGCATGACCTATTGTCATTCATAGGGTCCAGCGGACACGTAGCTCTTGACTGGCTCAGTCTCAAGTCATTCTTTGGATTCAGTCATGGAGCTTTGGAGGACTTTTTCCTCTGAGATGGAATGAGAAACAAGAGCGCTGCTTTCTTTTGTCTCTTTTTCTCGTTCCTTGTAGCAGCACCGGCTCCGTCCTGCATCTGCGGGGCGGATTAGTCCGACAAGACGGAGGCGGCATTATGTCCTGAGGGGGCTTTACTGTAAGGTTCGCCACCAGCCCTTTCTCCCTCTGTCTCTCCCCACTTAATGTACTGCTTCACTCAAAAGCGGCTAAATCTTTGTTAACAGGGAAACTATGAACTCACAGGGAGTTAATCAGAGTCAGTGCAAGGCTGGCTATTTGCATGTGAATTGGCTGTAGCTGTATACCAGGCCTCTTTATGTCATTCACTCCACAGTGCCTCGGGCTCCCGTCCTCTGAGACATCACACTGCCATAGGTGCATGTTGGAGAAAATATCTGTAAATGCGTATATACTGCAAGGAAAAACCTGCAGTTACTGCAACTGGAACAACGTAGGAAAAGCTGCTGTAGTTTCTCTCTCACTCTTTTTTATTTGCTTCATCATGTAAAGCTCTTTGGCCCCTCTTTATATAGTGGCTGTTTGTCAGATTTTTGCTGTAAAATGTTGCAGCAAGTGTGTTTGATCCTCCCATAAAATCATCACATTTCTTTTATGTGATGATTAGATTTTTTTTCAGATGTGAAATTAAATCAGGCGCAAGAGCTCTGTTCACAAGCACACCCACCCTCCCTCCTTCCTTAAAAGCAAAACTTCCTCCCTTCTTCTTCTTCTTCTTTATGGATTGATTTGGAAAGGTTATTGAGAGGGGGAGGAGAGAGGATGTTAAAGGAGAGAGTAAATCTGATGTGGAAATGTAGACTTAGTAGGATTTATCCATTGGAGAAAAGACCTTTTCACTTGTTTTGTTGGTTTATCCCCTAAACCCTGTCTCACCCCCCTGCCTAAAAGCTTTTGACATCTTCATCTTGTTCACAGTGGGCAGGCTTTGTTTGCTCTGCTTGAAAAAGCGGATGGGGCTCGGCCCTCCCCTCTCCGTGGCACAAGTGTAGGACTTTGCCATGGCAAAAGGGGGATTTCTCTTTCCTCCTGCCCCCTCCTTCTCCACATAACTACAATATGGTCATTGTCTGCCGGTGAATAATGTGGCCACTCGGGCAGCATGGACTGCTCCTCGGGCTTTGACTGTGAACCAGCTCTTTTCTTCAGCGTGAAAAGACTCTAATCCATGTAAATATAAGACTCCGGGTACAGCTTGGCCACGGTGGGGAGAGCGAGAGGGAGGAATGGAGGGGAGGGTCAGCAATTTAACCTCTGACCCAACAAATAAGAGGCATGTAAGTTTTAGAATTGCTCTCCAAAGAGGGGCTCCTGTGGCAGAATGAGCTTCTTTTGTAATCCTTGCAGTCTGGGGCTGATTGACAGGGGCCAGGGTGGGAGCACGGAGCAGCACAAAACCAGGAGAAAAAAACAGAACTACAACTCTGCTATGAGAAAGAAGACAAACAGACAATGTGAATTATTGATTATTTCTGTTCGGGATACAGCTGTTGTCAGGAACACAACTTGTATTGTTGTTGGTTTTTATAACAAGAAAACAAACAAACTATCTGACACAACATGTCTGCTTTCTTTTGTCCCCAGTCTATGGAGGTGATCTAGATTTTTATTACATTCAACATACTCTGTGCACCTAAAGCTGCCTCCCTACATCAAATATCATTCAAACATTAAAAACCATGAAGCATAGTAGTGATCAGATGTACAGCGTTTGTCTGCGCTGGGTCAGAATCAGACGGAGCTCCCCCACAGAGAGATGACTCTTTGAACAGGCCTGTTAGATAAACAGTGCAGCATGGCGTAGTAGTCGGGGGACTCCCCAGGGCCCCGATGAAAGAAGGGGTACTTATTATTTAAACCAGCATTTTGGACTTTCATTTGATTCTAGCAATAATCAAATGATATCGATACTTGTTTGATATCGCAGCAATAAAAATAGAAGTCCTGGATACCCAATGTTTGGAAATGTCTCGTTTTCGATTAATAAAAATGCTGGCAAACTCTTTCTCACTGTCTACATTTTACCAAAACATTGGCAACATTGGGATTTAATCTAATATACATTAGCAACGTTATTATTTATACGTTGGACCTTGGCGTATTTGGGATTCGTGCCAATGCAGTTTAGACAGTGTGCAGGAGACAAGTATTCATTCTTCTCGTACACATCTTTCAGTTTTTAAAGTTTCAACACTTTTTCAGTTGTATCCATCATTAAAATAACAGAGATTGTATCCTTTAAAATGTGCGGTATCAAAAAGTATTGAAGGACTTAAATGTTGGCATCCTAGATTTAAATCTTTGGATGTGTTGTTTGTATAATGGAGGTGTGGTTATAGTGATATCTCAGGGTTGACTGAGGCTGTGGGGGGGAGACGGCCCTGCAGTGCAGTACTGTACACCAAGCCTCAGTCTAACACTTATAAACTCATGATCTCTTACTTATCTGCTCCGTCCATTATCAACTCCAACCAGGAGCTCTGTTGTGTTTGAATGGCCATCATTGTTGTTGTGTGCACGTAATCCATGAAATGAAATAAATATGCAGCCTGAT
This sequence comes from Tautogolabrus adspersus, assembly GCA_020745685.1. Lineage (NCBI taxonomy): Eukaryota > Metazoa > Chordata > Actinopteri > Labriformes > Labridae > Tautogolabrus > Tautogolabrus adspersus. The sequence continues at coordinate 6,183,260 of CM036534.1, read as the reverse complement.
TCAGATTTTAAAATAAATCTTAAATAACAAGTATTTCCAGATGAATCATTTGCTGTCAGCTAAGATGTTGCACAGTGAATGTATAAATGTGTGTGAGGCATCGTGGAGACGATACAGACACATAAAGGTTAGACACACTGTATCACTGCAACATCTTCAGATTGACCTTTGGTATCCGTCTATAATTCCTGTTTTATCATTCACTGTGAAAGTAAGTGAGAAGGGAACCATTATCATCGATCTGTAATGGATTTATATTTTCAAATGCTGGTTCACAATCCTGCCTCTGCTGCCATGTGTCAGAATGTGTGATGGTAAATGTAAATGTGCTTATTGATAATGCTTCTGACCGAGGTGAGACGATTCTTTAAGACGTGTAAAACATGATTCTGTATCCATGTTACATGCACCAGCTGTGTGCTTTTGTTCTGATAGTTTGACTTACGTGTCCTATGACTTCTGTAAACATTCACAGAGAGATGTATGCAGTTAAACGCTCTCCAAAATATATATAACATAACATATATTCTTTGTTTGTTACTTTATTTGTCTGCATTTCCCAACAAACACCATCAATAAATGGGAGTTTCTTTCCTTAATGATTGGGACGTGGATAAGTTACATGTGCAGTTGTCAAAGACTGAACATGAGTTGATTGGCTCATGGAGAGCTTATTGACTGTGATTAAACAAGATTAAAGAGCGCACTCAGACTAATCAGTTTCCCCCGTTTTATTAAATGTTAGATTTCAGTTTTTATTTTTTTTTAAATGTCAACAAGTTGTAGTGGAAAGTCTTAATTCTTCACAGGGATACAATCTTACAGGAGAAGCTTCAGGACACTGTGGAGAAGAAAATAGTTCTGACTTTTTGAGGTAAAAAAAAAAAAAGAGAAAAAAATGTCTGAATGCTGCCTTCAAATCAGGATTGATTACAAAAGTCAGAATTCTGAGGAAAAAAAAGGTAAGCTATATTATTTACTAAAGCTACAGACTTAAAAATTAAAAAATAATCAGAAGTAAAAAAAAGTTGTCCCTCATCTGTTTCCGTACCGTTTAAAGGTGTTTGACTTAAAATCATCTCCAGAACATTTGATAAAAGAAGGCTTCGCTCCGCAGCGTGTATCTAACAGCTGCCGTTACTCTGCAGAACATTTGGTTAGTTATTTATAAGAACCGTAACTTTGTTTAAAACCATTCAAACACTGTTTACATGTTTGAACTTCAGTACTGACAGTCTAATTGTTTATAAAAGAAACATGGTATGATAAAAGATAGATGGCACACTTGTTAGATTTAGGTTGAACTTCCAGTGTTTGTTTCTAACTTTGTGTTCCTGTTACTTTCACAGACATTAGGACTTCTATAGTATTTTAAAATGAACACTGGAATGGCTACATCCCATTATTAATATTATGATGATGTGGAGAGTTGACTGTTACACCTCAGATTACAAACATGTCTAAATGTGAACTTCTTTCCTTCCCAGACTTTATGAGATAAATGTCTAACAACTGATGAATCTATTTAAGAAAAGATTGTTAGTTTGCATATTGTGTAAAACATTGTCTTGGTGTAAATGTGTCTTCCTTCTTTAAAACGACTGACAGAGAGTCCACGCCCTCTGACAGAGAGCCATACGTTAAATAAAGACACTTAGGGATACAGTATGAACTCAATAAATAATTCCAGTTATTTAAAAAAAACAGCAAAGGCAGAGTAAGGTGCTTGTTATGTTCCCAGAGATGGATAGTGGATGAGAGGAGTAACAATAAAATAAAACCCAGGGAAAAGAAGGAGGAACTAAGTCTAAGCTCATTTCAAAATAATTTATTTACAAAATCACAAAAAACAACCAAGAACCAGCTTCTTTTTGAAAACACAACTAAAGAGAAGCCTAACGATCTTCAACAAAATACTTTAACCAAAAAACACTAAGATAAACAATTAGTATGAAGTCTTTCTGGAAAACACCTTCCTTCCACAGAAGGAGTGCGAGCTCTACAGGGCAGCAGAGTCGTACACAGACGAATGGTCCACTGACCCCGACTGCTGCGGCTCCCTCCTGCTCTTTATAGTCTGCGGGTCAGAACTCTGGCTTAAGAGAAGATCTGTATCTTAAAACTGTTTTTAGCATTCGTCTTTGGATCTGATCAGAGGTGTTGTTTTAGTAAGAATTACTATATCTAACCCTAACCCCACCCCCCCCCCCCACATCATACCACCACATGCACTAAATATTGTTTTCTTAACATGTGAAACATCAGTATGCCCCTTTTTCTGGCCTGCACTCATTGTAATCGTCCTTCCTGTGATGTTTCTTTAAGTTAATTTTATGTTGTCTTGCTACAAAAATAAATTAGTTAATTTAAAAAAAAAAAACACTTTGCAGCAGACTTTTATTTTGAAAATTTTGACTGCAGATTTTTTCAGACATTTCCAGAAAAACGTAAAGATCCGTAACTTAGACCCTTTTTTAATTGCAGAAGTAACTTTTCTTGCTCTTTCCCTGCCTTGTATAAACCATCAATCTCTCGATAGAATCCGTCCTCGCTCCATCTCTGTGCCAAATCTGGAGCACCACGCCTTTTTTCTGTCATTTCACCCAACACACGGTGTCAGGTTGAGCCCTGCCGCCTCGCCGTAAGCACAGACTCCTGGAATATGTTGTGCTGAAAAGTGGAGAATAAAAAGAGGCATCGCAGCATTTTATCCCAGAGCGGCCGCGTTCTTCCCCGCTGCCCTCCTACGATCCTGCCATTACTGGGACTACAGCTGTAATTTTGGACGGGTCATTACGGCTCGTCCTCCACATCACTGTCTGCTGTGTATTTTGGGATCCTCTCACTCATTGGTGCTTTTCCACAGCACGTCTCGGAGATCACCTGTCAATTGAACAATATGATGCTGTGACAGATTTTTCTTTCACTTAGTGAAAGTTTGACTTTTGAGTTAACAACATTTATTCAGTTATATTACTATTAATAAACCTAATTGGTCTCCAAACACTGCAGGAAACAACTGACGCAGCTCGGTGGAAAGAGAAATTAGGAAAATAATGATTATGCATCATAGCAGGGGGGGTTTAAAAGTTTACATCACAAATAAATAAAGTGTCAACCTTGTATCTGGTGTTTCAGAGCCATTATGCAGATTGATGGATGCTGTGATGTCAGGCGCAGTCGTCCTTCATTTCCCTCCTCATGCATCTAACGTCTACGTCCTGCTAGAAGACAGGAGATAAAAAGTGTGGAGAGGAAACGAGCAATGAAACAAATGTGGATACAGACTCATTCATGATGTGGTCAAGCTCTTTCGCTTAAAAATGTAATTGTGTGGGCGCTAGCCTAGTGGTTGGTGCATGCATGCAACATGTACGGAGGCTGTGTAGTCCTCCGAGCGGGCTGCCGGGGTTCGATTCTGACCTGTGGCTTCATTCCTGCGTGTCATTCCCTACTCTCTCTCTGTCTCCCTTATACAGTATCTGACTCTATCCACTATCCTGTCTCTAAATAAAGGCATAAAAGCCCCAAAAAGTAAACCTTTAAAAAATAAATATAATTGCCACCCCTTGTCTCTCGTTGTTTATGTCTATACTGTCTATACCAATGAGCAGCTCTCTTCCCAGATTTTTAAATGTCGTCATTGTCGAGGCTCTAAGAGGTAAAACTGTCCTCTAGGTCACAAGAACCCAGTGTGGTCTACAGAAAAAACAGCACATGTATGTCATTTCTGCATACAGTATGTGATATGACTTTTTTTTAATCAGCTCAGAGATTTTGGCCATCAGGTGGCGCTGCCCTGCTTGTGACTCGGACTCACGTGCTGCGATTGGATGTGTTTTTCTGTTGTTTTTTATTTATTGATTCTAGTGGAAGCAGCTGAATTTTTGGAAGCACTTTGAGTCAAAGACAAATTTCCCCAAGGGGACAATAAAGTGTATCGTATCGTATCGTATCGTATCGTATCGTATCGTATCGTATCGTAGATTCATTTGACTGAAAATAAACCTCACTGCTGAGGTTACAAGATATATTTCCAATAAAACTCTACAACCATAAAACACAGTCAAACACAGTGCTATTCT